>OY726531.1:3613255-3873402 GCA_963383655.1 Bathymodiolus septemdierum
GATAAATAAGATGGACATGACCCCCAATAGATAAATAAGATGGACATGACCCCCAATAGATAAATAAGATGGACGTGACCCCCAATAGATAAATAAGATGGACATGACCCCCAATAGATAAATAAGATGGACATGACCCCCAATAGATAAATAAGATGGACATGACCCCCAATAAATAAATAAGATGGACATGACCCCCAATAGATAAATAAGATGGACATGACCCCCAATAGATAAATACGATGGACATGACCCCCAATAGATAAATAAGATGGACATGACCCCCAATAAATAAATAAGATGGACATGACCCCCAATAGATAAATAAGATGGACATGACCCCCAATAGATAAATAAGATGGACATGACCCCCAATAGATAAATAAGATGGACATGACCCCCAATAGATAAATAAGATGGACATGACCCCCAATAGATAAATAAGATGGACATGACCCCCAATAGATAAATAAGATGGACATGACCCCCAATAGATAAATAAGATGGACATGACCCCCAATAGATAAATAAGATGGACATGACCCCCAATAGATAAATAAGATGGACATGACCCCCAATAGATAAATAAGATGGACATGACCCCCAATAAATAAATAAGATGGACATGACCCCCAATAGATAAATAAGATGGACATGACCCCCAATAGATAAATAAGATGGACATGACCCCCAATAGATAAATAAGATGGACATGACCCCCAATAAATAAATAAGATGGACATGACCCCCAATAGATAAATAAGATGGACATGACCCCCAATAGATAAATAAGATGGACATGACCCCCAATAGATAAATAAGATGGACATGACCCCCAATAAATAAATAAGATGGACATGACCCCCAATAGATAAATAAGATGGACATGACCCCCAATAGATAAATAAGATGGACATGACCCCCAATAGATAAATAAGATGGACATGACCCCCAATAGATAAATAAGATGGACATGACCCCCAATAGATAAATAAGATGGACATGACCCCCAATAAATAAATAAGATGGACATGACCCCCAATAGATAAATAAGATGGACATGACCTTCAATAGATAAATAAGATGGACATGACCTTCAATAGATAAATAAGATGGACATGACCCCCAATAAATAAATAAATGCACTAATATCCTCATCAATTTAATAACAAAATACAGCCATGTTTATTTTTATTGTGAAAATCGCAACCTTTATGCACAGGTACTCGGGGACAGGATACTTATCTCTTTTTCCAAATTTACGAAAAATTGTATCATATCCTTCAGCTATGTCAACGATCTGACATATATCATTTTTCTTGTTTTTTTTACCTTGTTTTACCTTGTCCCGAGGTCATCCGTCTGGACCTGGGGCCCCTCAGACCCGTCTTAATTGTGTGTTTCCTGTCACTTCCTGTCCATATACATCTGGCATAAATTTTATGTCGAGGTTTTTCCAGTGTGTGTTCAGCTGACTTTTGAACATATTGACTGTCTTAGATTCTTCAACGTTTGCTGGCAATTTGTTCCATGTATCCACCACTCGTTGATAAAAACTTTTTTTTCCTAATATTGGTTCTTGAGTGTTTATTTTATATATCTTATGTTTATGTCCTCTTGTACATGATTCATTTCTAGGAAATACTGTGTTACTGTCCACTTTGTCGATGTTGTTAATTATCTTATAGGTTTCTACCAGGTCAGATCTTATTCTTCTGTATTGCAGTGATGGGAGTCCTAGGTACTTAATTCTTTCATTATAGCTCAGGTGTTTTATATTCTTTACTAGTTTTGTAGCTCTTCTTTGCACATTTTCTATCTGAATCACATTTTTTTTTGTATATTATAGACCATATGTTACTCTCATACTCTAAGTGGGGACGAACAATACTTTTATATAGTGGCAGAAACATTTCCTTATCCATATTGCAGAAACATCTTTTAATCATCCCTTGTCTCTGGTTTGCTTTGTTAGTTTGTATATTTATATATTGCTGAATCATTACTTATACCTAACAGTCAATAAAACAGCTTCGATTTGTCTGTTTTGGTATAGAAAGGGTCATTTATATGATAACATACATTTTGTATATCAGATTACGTATATAATTAAACAGAAACTCATAGCTGAAGGGTACGATACAATGTTTTCCATAGTTTTGGGAAAAAAGGGGGTGGCTATCCTGTCCCCTAGTACATGTGCCTTTATGCATTTGATCGAAAAAAATTGCCACAAACAGCGATCTACAAAACATACAGATGCTTCTCCGATCGTGAATCCAAATCAAATTTCCATTCAAAGCGAGATAACTCCAATAATAAAAATTGCATTCTTTCGTTTCATATTATGATGCGTTGAGTTGCGCACGTTCGTTTGTCGCCAAGTAAAACAGCAATGGCCGACCGACAAATCTCAAAATGACGGCGACAGCTCATCAAATATATACAATACAGTTATTTTTTAACAACTCTTGGCCGGATTACCCATTTGTAGGCCTATGTCGGTCAAAAGCCCACTAGAACTAGTGTTGTATTGTTATTTAAATATGCCGACTATAAATAAAACTTATCTTATCTTATCTTATCTTTTCTTATGCACAAGGTGAGCAAGTTCCTGTGGCCCATATTGTTATATATAACACATAAAACAACACAAATAGTAGTTTTGGGTTCTTTTCTTCATTATTCTTCAATTAGACTCACCGCACTATACACATAATGTGAAGTCCCAGTGATAATTAATAAAAGCACGAATTTCGGATTCTTGAAATCAGATTATTCAACATCCAATATAATGTCAATATTAGACTGCATTGATGGGTGCAAGTGTATCACCATAAAAATAAAAGAGATATTTTTATATATTCAAAACTTTTTTGAATAATAAATTTGTTTCAATGCTAAACAAAATTAAAATTCAAGCATTCGCTTTGCATAATTTCTTGGTAACAAATTTCTCCAAAACATAGGTATAGTTTAAATTGTGTGAGGCTTGACAAGTTGACACAAATATGACATACTGGCCATGGGTACTTCTATAAGACTGTGACTTGGTATTCATGACTTGTCACCGGGTTTGTAACTAGATTAACACTAGTGGAACAGGAACTGCTTACCCTTCTGGAGCACCTGAGTTCACCCCCGGGTTTTAGTGGGGTTCGTATTACTCGATCTTTAGTTTCATGTGTATGTTTTGTAGACCGTTGATTGTCATTTTGTCCTTTTTCATTTGGCCATTGTGTTTGTCTGCCCTTCGATTCTTCAAACTTTTCCCCCAACATTCTTTCTTTTTCTGTAGTCATTGTGCTTGCATCAAGAAAAAAGGTGCTGATAGATAATACATTGTAGATTAACATTGTTCTGTGATGTAATTTGAATTTACATTATCATAGATGTTGTTGGGATGAGAGGTGATTGTTTGTTTTGTTGATATTGATGGAACTGACCACCATCACCGTTTGAACTTTCTTTAGGTGAGATGTGACTTCGTTTTGTTGATATTGGTGGAACTGACCACCATCACTGTCTAAGCTTTCTTTAGATGAGATGTGATTGTTCGTTTTGTTGATATTGGTGGAATTGACCACCATCACCATTTAAACTTTCTTTAGGTGAGATGTGATTGTTGGTTTTGTTGATATTGGTGGAATTGACCACCATCACCGTTTAAGCTTTCTTTAGGTGAGATGTGACTGTTCGTTTTGTTGATATTGGTGGAATTAATTGACCACCATCTCTGTTTAAACTTTCTTTAGGTGAGATGTGATTGTTGGTTTTGTTGATATTGGTGGAATTGACCACCATCACCGTTTAAGCTTTCTTTAGGTGAGATGTGACTGTTCGTTTTGTTGATATTGGTGGAATTAATTGACCACCATCTCTGTTTAAACTTTCTTTAGGTGAGATGTGATTGTTGGTTTTGTTGATATTGGTGGAATTGACCACCATCACCGTTTAAGCTTTCTTTAGGTGAGATGTGACTGTTCGTTTTGTTGATATTGGTGGAATTGACCACCATCACCGCTTAAACTTTCTTTAGGTGAGATGTGATTGTTCGTTTTGTTGATATTGGTGGAATTAATTGACCACCATCACTGTTTAAACTTTCTTTAGGTGAGATGTGATTGTTGGTTCTGTTGATATTGATGGTATTGACCACCATCACTGTTTAAACTTTCTTTAGGTGAGATGTGACTGTTCGTTTTGTTGATATTGGTGGAATTGACCACCATCACCGCTTAAACTTTCTTTAGGTGAGATGTGACTGTTCGTTTTGTTGATATTGATGGAATTGACCACCATCTCTGTTTAAACTTTCTTTAGGTGAGATGTGACTGTTCGTTTTGTTGATATTGGTGGAATTGACCACCATCACCGCTTAAACTTTCTTTAGGTGAGATGTGACTGTTCGTTTTGTTGATATTGATGGAATTGACCACCATCTCTGTTTAAACTTTCTTTAGGTGAGATGTGACTGTTCGTTTTGTTGTCCCTCAGCTGGTGGAGGCCCCTGAACTGCAGACCATAAAGCCCATACCTTAATCTGACATTGTTGGTTTTGTTGTCCCTCAGCTGGTGGAGGCCCCTGAACTGCAGACCATAAAGCCCATGCCTTAATCTGACATTGTTGGTTTTGTTGTCCCTCAGCTGGTGGAGGCCCCTGAACTGCAGACCATAAAACCCATACCTTAATCTGACATTGTTGGTTTTGTTGTCCCTCAGCTGGTGGAGGCCCCTGAACTGCAGACCATAAAGCCCATGCCTTAATCTGACATTGGTGGTTGGTTTGGTATATAGTGCGTAATGCCACTTTCAACAATATTTCAATTATATCGTGGCAGTCAGTCAGCTTTATAGGTGGAGGAAACAGGAGGAATCAGAGAAAACCACCGACCTGTCGCAAGTCACTGAAAAACTTTATCACATCATGTTGTATCGAATACACCTCGTTGAACGGGGTTTGAACTCCAAACATCAGTGGTGATAGGCACTGATTGCATAGGTAGTTGTAAATCCAACTACCTTCTGATCATGGCCACGACGGCCCCCTGGATAACATGGCAGTGATGGCACTATGGGCTACATGGCCTAAAAATAAATACACATATTATGTAAAAGTATCTTTTATTTATTTTTATCAGAAATATACATAATTGTAACAATATGTTAATGAGATTTCTTCTTACATGATATTTATATAAACAGGAGAATAAAAAAAATAAATAAAATGACAATTCCACCATCTCAATGGTTGATTAAATTCTCTGCATAAAATCTGTCTTTAAACAAATGAGATAAAAATGCATCCTATATTTTAAACTGGGACTCACGATCTATCTCACCTTAGATGTGACTGGGACTCCCACCATCTATCTCACTTAGCTTGAAGCAAGCAGAGTGGGGAAAAAACTGGCATCTTCAAATTCATTGTAAAGTTAACAAAATTAAACCCTGTTATTAACAAATGTTAATAATACATTGTAGGCCAGCATAATTCAGTGATTTTAATTAGATTTAACTAGGCCAGCATAATTCATTGATTTTAATTAGATTTAACTAGGCCAGCATAATTCAGTGATTTTAATTAGATTTAACTAGGCCAGCATAATTCAGTGATTTTAATTAGATTTAACTAGGCCAGCATAATTCAGTGATTTTAATTAGATTTAACTAGGCCAGCATAATTCAGTGATTTTAATTAGATTTAACTAGGCCAGCATAATTCAGTGATTTTAATTAGATTTTAACTAGGACAGCATAATTCAGTGATTTTAATTAGAATTAAATAGGCCAGTATAATTCAGTGATTTTAATTAGATTTAACTAGGACAGCATAATTCAGTGATTTTAATTAGATTTAACTAGGCCAGCATAATTCAGTGATTTTAATTAGATTTAACTAGGCCAGCATAATTCAGTGATTTTAATTAGATTTAACTAGGCCAGCATAATTCAGTGATTCTAATTAGATTTAACTAGGCCAGCATAATTCAGTGATTTTAATTAGATTTAACTAGGACAGCATAATTCAGTGATTTTAATTAGAATTAAATAGGCCAGCATAATTCAGTGATTTTAATTAGATTTAACTAGGACAGCATAATTCAGTGATTTTAATTAGATTTAACTAGGTCAGCATAATTCAGTGATTTTAATTAGATTTAACTAGGCCAGCATAATTCAGTGATTTTAATTAGATTTAACTAGGCCAGCATAATTCAGTGATTTTAATTAGAATTAACTAGGCCAGCATAATCCAGTGATTTTAATTAGATTTAACTAGGTCAGCATAATTCAGTGATTTTAATTAGATTTAACTAGGCCAGCATAATTCAGTGATTTTAATTAGATTTAACAAGTTGTCAAGGAGATTCACTGTACATGTGGTTGTAAAACTGTTCATACATGTACATGTACATCACCAAACCAGGCGAAGTGGGCCACTTTTTCTGATTGGTTTCAATGACATAAAAATATTGCCTTATTCCGCCATAAGGTGAAATCTTAGTTGCCTTGCGAGTCATTGGAAGTCAGTTCTTTTTCACCTACATTGTATTTTTTGTTCAATATTCACATACAAACATGAAATTTGACATATACAGGGTTTGATATTCAATATTTTATGCAGCACTTGTTGATTGCGTCTTCTTAAAGATCTTTGTGCATCATGTTTGTTTTCTGTAAGGTAGAGGGACATGCAGAAGCGGGCAATGAAAATACATGCAAGCTTTTTGGAAGTCTCCCAGATTTTCCCTCACTTTGCCCTTAGGGCTGTTCCAGAATTAAATGTGTGGGAGGGTCGGGTGGCAGCTTCATTTTTTTTTTTACATGGGTGGTTGGTTTTCTAATATATAAAAATTTTTGGGTGGTAGGGGATATCAAAATAAAAATGTCATGCCTGGTTGGTAAATTAAAACCTACACAATTAATTTGTGTGGTTCTTCCTCAGTTTTAAGACAATTACTGCTGCCAACCGTCAAGATATCCGAAACGTGTCACGTTTTTTTTCTTTTCATTTTTTTGTAATTGCATTATCTCCCCTGTCACCGGAAATGGAAATAGGTTTACCTCATCTTCGTCGTGGAGCCATGTGAGTGATCAGGCGACCGAGAAGCAACATAACAAGGTAAATAAAAGGAGGATAACGTTTACATCATTAGATTTTCGAAGCATTTGAAGGGAAAGATTGATGCCCTTTGTGGGCTTCTTAAATTGACAATAAAATATATTCTAATGTCCCACAAAACGAAGATGCAGAGTTGGTGACAAGTGAGAAAAGTAAATTTAGCATTGCTTAAGGATACCCAATAAATTGATATTGAAATTGAATTTTATGGGTGGTGGTTTTTAGGTTACAATTTATTTTATTGGTGATGGGGGTCTTTCAGAATTTTTTTTGGTGGGTGGTGGGGGTGAAAAATATGTGCCTCCCGACCCCCCCACACATTTAATTCTGGAACAGCCCTTATGTCAAATGAGAGAGAAGTCATGTTGCCCTGTGTGGTGAGTCCTGGTACATGATGGATCAAATAAAGCTACATTTGTATAAAACAGAGACATATATAAAAACAATGCTACCTCAGGCCAGAAAATAGCATAATTAAATTTGAAAGAAATGAAAAAAATCAGGAAAGTCAATGCTTCATAAACATTTAACTGGTGCACATCTGTTAAATTAGGGGGTTACTGACATATCTAAATACATGTATTTGACGAGGTCAATGAAGAGATTTTACACTCACAAATTTATGATGTCAATTATTATGATACATGTGACAGATCTTACAGCAAAAATATTAAATGTTTAATTTGATGACATGGATCATAGATTTTAGTCACAAATTTAAATAATTGATGACGTCAATTCTAAATTTTACTGTACCAAACATAAATTTTAACTGGTAATGCAATACCAATAGAAAAATCCTAGATTGATGATGTAGTTAAGTGTACAGCAATTACCTCTATTCTAACACACACAAAACACAATTGTATTCTTAAAATACCATAATCATGATAATGATTGAATAAAGTAGTCTTCTATAATCATGAAAATGATTGAATAAAGTAGTCGTCTATAATCATGATAATAATTGAACAAAGTAGTCGTCTATAATCATGATAATGATTGAACAAAGTAGTCATCTATAATCATGATAATTGATTGAATGAAGTAGTCTTCCATAATCATAATAATGATTGAACAATGTAAACTTGAAAGATATATTGGGATCAACAAATATATTCAAGGAATCATATTCACAGGTACAATAAGATGTTCACATGTTTATATGAAATAGATTTTACTCTCCAAAATACAAATCCACTAAAAAAATGTTCACATGTTTAATGGATGTTGGTCTATCTAATCCAGATATAAATCCAATTATAAAATGTTCACACGTTTATTCACATGTTTAACTAAAATTGATCTTTCTGATCCAGATATACGATGGTAAATCCAATTATAAAATGGTCACATGTTTAACTGAAATGGATATATCTGTTCAGCAAAGAATCCAATTATAAAATGTTCACATGTTTAATGGATGTTGGTCTATCTAATCCAGATATAAATCCAATTATAAAAGGTTCACAGGTTTATTCAAGTGTTTAACTAAAATTGATATTTCTGTAACAGATACAAATCCAATTATAAAATGTTCACATGTTTAACAGAAATGGATCTATCTGTTCAACAAAGAATCAAATTATAAAATGTTCACATGTTTAACTAAAATTGATCTTTCCGTTCCAGATACTGTACAAATCCAATTATAAAATGTTTACAGGTTTATTCGTGAACATGTTTATATATATAACTTAAATGGATCGTTCCGTTCCACAAAGAATTCACAATACTTAAATACTGCACTAACTCCTCCATATATTTTACAGTACACATCAACACTTGTTACAATCAGAACAATTGTCCAATTTGTCTTTCTTAGGACGGTCAACAATATTGTTTAATGTCTTTTTAATACGTAGCATTGTCAATCGAGATTTTGGATTCTGAGCCCAACACTCTTTTATTAATATAGTCATTTGTTGCAAAATCTGAAAAACAGAGAGATATATTAAAATAACATGCATAAGTCTTAAAACAGAGAGATATATTAAAATAACATGCATAAGTCTTAAAACAGAGAGATATATTAAAATAACATGCATAAGTCTTAAAACAGAGAGATATATTAAAATAACATGCATAAGTCTTAAAACAGAAACTTGATGTCTTAGCATACATATATACTGTCTATTTTTTATTTTCCCCAAAAAGATTTTTTTCCACAAATAGATTAAGATAAAAAAGAGATGCTCACAAACTTGCATGTCATCATATTATTAGATAAAGGCTCACCAACTTGCATGTCATCAGATTATTAGATAAAGGCTCACAAACTTGCATATCATCAGATTATTAGATAAAGGCTCACAAACTTGCATGTCATCAGATTATTAGATAAAGGCTCACAAACTTGCATGTCATCAGATTATTAGATAAAGGCTCACAAACTTGCATGTCATCAGATTATTAGATAAAGGCTCACAAACTTGCATGTCATCAGATTATTAGATAAAGGCTCACAAACTTGCATGTCATCAGATTATTAGATAAACATGATTAAGGACCTACTCTTCATATAAAAAATTATACCTCTGGAAAGGACCATCCAATGATCATTCAGGAACAGTTTTGGTTCAATAATGTCTCCAGTTTCTAAGAGGGGGCCGTCGTGGTTGTGATCATCTAGTTAGATTTTCAACTACCTGTCCAATCAGTGCCTATCACCACTAACGTTGTGAGTTCGAATCTCACTCGGGCTACATGTAGGTGTACTCGATACAACACTACGTGATAAAGTTTGTCAGTGACTTACGGCAGGTCGGTGGTTTTCTCCGATTTCATCCACCAATAAAACTGACCGCCACAACATAACTGAAATATTGTTGAAAGTGGCGTTAAACACCATAAACCAACCAAACCAAACCAGTTTCTAAGATGAAGCTTTTATTTACATACATGTATCCTTAGGCTTAGGGTTCTTTGTTAAAACTAAGCCCTGTGATGGTGGCCATCTTGAATTTCTGATCCATGTAAAATGACAACTTTGTAATGGAACATCTAATGACCATGTATATACAGTTTAGGTTCAACACTGTGACCATCTAATGACCATGTATATACAGCTTAGGTTCAACACTGTGCATATTTTCTAAGTAATGCTGAGAAAAAGTGTTGATTTAAACTATGATTAGTACAATCAGAATCACACCAGAACTGATAATCCTGATCTAGCGATCTTATATAAGCGGTCACACGTCTTATATCATATGTTTATTTTTCCTTTGTAGCAATGGTGATCGTTGAATAGTAGCTTGACTGTAAATCATAACCATTAAATAATTTTAAAGATAGATGTTTGCTGTTAGAAAGCTTTATAAGCTGGAACATGTTTGTTGTTAGAAGCTTTATAAGCTGGAACATGTTTGCTGTTAGAAGCTTTATAAGCTGGAACATGTTTGCTGTTAGAAGCTTTATAAGCTGGAACATGTTTGCTGTTAGAAGCTTTATAAGCTGGAACATGTTTGCTGTTAGAAGCTTTATAAGCTGGAACATGTTTGCTGTTAGAAGCTTTATAAGCTGGAACATGTTTGCTGTTAGAAGCTTTATAAGCTGGAACATGTTTGCTGTTAGAAGCTTTATAAGCTGGAACATGTTTGCTGTTAGAAGCTTTATAAGCTGGAACATGTTTGCTGTTAGAAGCTTTATAAGCTGGAACATGTTTGCTGTTAGAAGCTTTATAAGCTGGAACATGTTTGCTGTTAGAAGCTTTATAAGCTGGAACATGTTTGCTGTTAGAAGCTTTATAAGCTGGAGCATGTTTGCTGTTAGAAGCTTTATAAGCTGGAACATGTTTGTTGTTAGAAGCTTTATAAGCTGGAACATGTTTGCTGTTAGAAGCTTTATAAGCTGGAACATGTTTGCTGTTAGAAGCTTTATAAGCTGGAACATGTTTGCTGTTAGAAGCTTTATAAGCTGGAACATGTTTGCTGTTAGAAGCTTTATAAGCTGGAACATGTTTGCTGTTAGAAGCTTTATAAGCTGGAACATGTTTGCTGTTAGAAGCTTTATAAGCTGGAACATGTTTGCTGTTAGAAGCTTTATAAGCTGGAACATGTTTGCTGTTAGAAGCTTTATAAGCTGGAACATGTTTGCTGTTAGAAGCTTTATAAGCTGGAACATGTTTGCTGTTAGAAGCTTTATAAGCTGGAGCATGTTTGCTGTTAGAAGCTTTATAAGCTGGAACATGTTTGCTGTTAGAAACTTTATAAGCTGGAACATGTTTGCTGTTAGAAGCTTTATAAGCTGGAACATGTTTGCTGTTAGAAGCTTTATAAGCTGGAACATGTTTGCTGTTAGAAGCTTTATAAGCTGGAACATGTTTGCTGTTAGAAGCTTTATAAGCTGGAACATGTTTGCTGTTAGAAGCTTTATAAGCTGGAACATGTTTGCTGTTAGAAGCTTTATAAGCTGGAACATGTTTGCTGTTAGAAGCTTTATAAGCTGGAACATTTTGCTGTTAAAAGCTTTATAAGCTGGAACATGTTTGCTGTTAGAAGCTTTATAAGGCCAAAAAAAAATATATGTGTGTTTACTGTCACATGTCAAAAAAATCTAGGGTCGGTCGGTCGGGATTAAATTTTTTTTTTCTTTTTTTATTATCGACAAAACCAGAAATAGTCGTTCCCGGTTCCAGAATCCGATTCCGGTATTTAATTTTCGAAAATTCCGGTAAAATGACGAATTATGCAGTTTTTCTACCTTCTTTGCTCTCAATTTCGACAAAAAGCTAGCAGTTGAATAAATAAAACATTGCTGCTGGTTAAACAACAAAAATGGTTATCTGAATTCTGTGTAAAAATGCATAGGGTTGCTAGCAAAAATTAGGGTAGGTCGGGTGACCGTAAACACACATATTTTTTTTTTGGCCTAAGCTGGAACATGTTTGCTGTTAGAAGCTTTATAAGCTGGAATATGTTTGCTGTTAGAAGCTTTATAAGCTGGAACATGTTTTCTGTTAGAAGCTTTATAAGCTGGAACATGTTTGCTGTTAGAAGCTTTATAAGCTGGAATATGTTTGCTGTTAGAAGCTTTATAAGCTGGAACATGTTTGCTGTTAGAAGCTTTATAAGCTGGAACATGTTTGCTGTTAGAAGCTTTATAAGCTGGAACATGTTTGCTGTTAGAAGCTTTATAAGCTGGAACATGTTTGCTGTTAGAAGCTTTATAAGCTGGAACATGTTTGCTGTTAGAAGCTTTATAAGCTGGAACATGTTTGCTGTTAGAAGCTTTATAAGCTGGAACATGTTTGCTGTTAGAAAGCTTTATAAGCTGGAACATGTTTGCTGTTAGAAGCTTTATAAGCTGGAACAATGATAAAAATCTACTTACTGAATCGTAACTCCACCGGTTTGGTATTACTGGCCTCTGTTGGTCTAATACGACAACTTTTTTCATGTCTTCAAAAGATGGGTCTGTTGGAACTACATCCCAGAAAGGTGGCTTATAATCTTCTATTATACCTTCAAATATATGATTGATTGGTGTTTAGCGAGTGATTGTTGCTCAGCAATTTTTCAGTTATATCATGGCGAGAACAAGTTAATTTTCAATGAGATGATGATGAGGTCCGCTTTGTACTAGACCAACATGCCGAGTTGTATTTTTATAGTGCTAGCTCACTGAAAGAACAGTCCGCGGGTAGACATGTCGTTCCACTTGGACACATTATCCTGATTCCGAGCCAACCAGTCTTTGCTCTTTCTCCTTAATGCTGCATGCTTAGCGGAGAAGTAACAAATATCAATTTTATAGTCTTTGGTTCGACCCGACCAGGGCTCGAACCCACGATCTACCGTACTCGAGGCAAGCACACTAACCATTATGCCACCGATGCGGTTGATTGGTGTTTAATAGTCAAACCTGTCTTATGTGACCTTCCAATTAACAGTGACATAGGGTCACATAAGACAGATGGTCACTTAACACAGGTTTAATTAATATGAAATGCATGTGCACTGTGAAGGGAAATAATACAAGTTATTGCTTAACAGAGGTGGCCACTAAAGCAGGTTTGACTGTAATTTAACAGAGGTGGCCACTAAAGCAGGTTTGCCTGTAACTTAACAGAGGTGGCCACTAAAGCAGGTTTGACTGTAACTTAACAGAGGTGGCCACTAAAGCAGGTTTGACTGTAACTTAACAGAGGTGGCCACTAAAGCAGGTTTGACTGTAAGTTAACAGAGGTGGCCACTAAAGCAGGTTTGACTGTAACTTAACAGAGGTGGCCACTAAAGCAGGTTTAACTGTAATTTAACAGAGGTGGCCACTAAAGCAGGTTTGACTGTAATTTAACAGAGGTGGCCACTAAAGCAGGTTTGCCTGTAACTTAACAGAGGTGGCCACTAAAGCAGGTTTGACTGTAACATAACAGAGGTGGCCACTAAAGCAGGTTTGACTGTAACTTAACAGAGGTGGCCACTAAAGCAGGTTTGACTGTAACTTAACAGAGGTGGCCACTAAAGCAGGTTTAACTGTAATTTAACAGAGGTGGCCACTAAAGCAGGTTTGACTGTAACTTAACAGAGGTGGCCACTAAAGCAGGTTTAACTGTAATTTAACAGAGGTGGCCACTAAAGCAGGTTTGACTGTAATTTAACAGAGGTGGCCACTAAAGCAGGTTTGCCTGTAACTTAACAGAGGTGGCCACTAAAGCAGGTTTGACTGTAACATAACAGAGGTGGCCACTAAAGCAGGTTTGACTGTAACTTAACAGAGGTGGCCACTAAAGCAGGTTTGACTGTAACTTAACAGAGGTGGCCACTAAAGCAGGTTTAACTGTAATTTAACAGAGGTGGCCACTAAAGCAGGTTTGACTGTAACTTAACAGAGGTGGCCACTAAAGCAGGTTTGACTGTAACTTAACAGAGGTGGCCACTAAAGCAGGTTTGCCTGTAACTTAACAGAGGTGGCCACTAAAGCAGGTTTGCCTGTAACTTAACAGAGGTGGCCACTAAAGCAGGTTTGCCTGTAACTTAACAGAGGTGGCCACTAAAGCAGGTTTGACTGTAAGTTAACAGAGGTGGCCACTAAAGCAGGTTTGACTGTAACTTAACAGAGGTGGCCACTAAAGCAGGTTTGCCTGTAACTTAACAGAGGTGGCCACTAAAGCAGGTTTGACTGTAACTTAACAGAGGTGGCCACTAAAGCAGGTTTGACTGTAAGTTAACAGAGGTGGCCACTAAAGCAGGTTTGACTGTAACTTAACAGAGGTGGCCACTAAAGCAGGTTTGCCTGTAACTTAACAGAGGTGGCCACTAAAGCAGGTTTGCCTGTAACTTAACAGAGGTGGCCACTAAAGCAGGTTTGACTGTAACTTAACAGAGGTGGCCACTAAAGCAGGTTTGCCTGTAACTTAACAGAGGTGGCCACTAAAGCAGGTTTGACTGTAATTTAACAGAGGTGGCCACTAAAGCAGGTTTAACTGTAACTTAACAGAGGTGGCCACTAAAGCAGGTTTGACTAACTTAACAGAGGTGGCCACTAAAGCAGGTTTGACTGTAACTTAACAGAGGTGGCCACTAAAGCAGGTTTGACTGTAACTTAACAGAGGTGGCCACTAAAGCAGGTTTGACTGTAACTTAACAGAGGTGGCCACATGCAGGTTTGCCTGTAACTTAACAGAGGTGGCCACTAAAGCAGGTTTGACTAACTTAACAGAGGTGGCCACTAAAGCAGGTTTGACTAACATAACAGAGGTGGCCACTAAAGCAGGTTTGACTGTAACTTAACAGAGGTGGTCACTAAAGCAGGTTTGACTAACTTAATATAGGTGGCCACTAAAGCAGGTTTGACTGTAACTTAACAGAGGTGGCTACATGCAGGTTTGCCTGTAACTTAACAGAGGTGGCCACTAAAGCAGGTTTGACTGTAACTTAACAGAGGTGGCCACTAAAGCAGGTTTGACTGTAACTTAACAGAGGTGGCTACATGCAGGTTTGCCTGTAACTTAACAGAGGTGGCCACTAAAGCAGGTTTGACTGTAATTTAACAGAGGTGGCCACTAAAGCAGGTTTGCCTGTAACTTAACAGAGGTGGCCACTAAAGCAGGTTTGACTGTAAGTTAACAGAGGTGGCCACTAAAGCAGGTTTGACTGTAACTTAACAGAGGTGGCCACTAAAGCAGGTTTGCCTGTAACTTAACAGAGGTGGCCACTAAAGCAGGTTTGACTGTAACTTAACAGAGGTGGCCACTAAAGCAGGTTTGACTGTAACTTAACAGAGGTGGCCACTAAAGCAGGTTTGACTGTAACTTAACAGAGGTGGCCACTAAAGCAGGTTTGCCTGTAACTTAACAGAGGTGGCCACTAAAGCAGGTTTGCCTGTAACTTAACAGAGGTGGCCACTAAAGCAGGTTGGACTGTAATTTAACAGAGGTGGCCACTAAAGCAGGTTTGCCTGTAACTTAACAGAGGTGGCCACTAAAGCAGGTTTAACTGTAATTTAACAGAGGTGGCCACTAAAGCAGGTTTGACTGTAAGTTAACAGAGGTGGCCACTAAAGCAGGTTTGACTGTAACTTAACAGAGGTGGCCACTAAAGCAGGTTTGCCTGTAACTTAACAGAGGTGGCCACTAAAGCAGGTTTGCCTGTAAGTTAACAGAGGTGGCCACTAAAGCAGGTTTGACTGTAACTTAACAGAGGTGGCCACTAAAGCAGGTTTGCCTGTAACTTAACAGAGGTGGCCACTAAAGCAGGTTTGACTGTAATTTAAGAGGTGGCCACTAAAGCAGGTTTAACTGTAACTTAACAGAGGTGGCCACTAAAGCAGGTTTGACTAACTTAACAGAGGTGGCCACTAAAGCAGGTTTGACTGTAACTTAACAGAGGTGGCCACTAAAGCAGGTTTGACTGTAACTTAACAGAGGTGGCCACTAAAGCAGGTTTGACTGTAACTTAACAGAGGTGGCCACATGCAGGTTTGCCTGTAACTTAACAGAGGTGGCCACTAAAGCAGGTTTGACTAACTTAACAGAGGTGGCCACTAAAGCAGGTTTGACTGTAACATAACAGAGGTGGCCACTAAAGCAGGTTTGACTGTAACTTAACAGAGGTGGTCACTAAAGCAGGTTTGACTAACTTAACAGAGGTGGCCACTAAAGCAGGTTTGACTGTAACTTAACAGAGGTGGCTACTAAAGCAGGTTTGCCTGTAACTTAACAGAGGTGGCCACTAAAGCAGGTTTGACTGTAACTTAACAGAGGTGGCCACTAAAGCAGGTTTGACTGTAACTTAACAGAGGTGGCTACATGCAGGTTTGCCTGTAACTTAATAGAGGTGGTCACTAAAGCAGGTTTGACTGTAACTTAACAGAGGTGGCCACTAAAGCAGGTTTGACTGTAACTTAACAGAGGTGGCCACTAAAGCAGGTTTGACTAACTTAACAGAGGTGGCCACTAAAGCAGGTTTGACTAACTTAACAGAGGTGGCCACTAAAGCAGGTTTGACTAACTTAACAGAGGTGGCCACTAAAGCAGGTTTGACTAACTTAATAGAGGTGGTCACTAAAGCAGGTTTGACTGTAAGTTAACAGAGGTGGCCACTAAAGCAAGTTTGACTGTAAGTTAACAGAGGTGGCCACTAAAGCAAGTTTGACTGTAAGTTAACAGAGGTGGCCACTAAAGCAGGTTTGACTGTAAGTTAACAGAGGTGGCCACTAAAGCAGGTTTGACTGTAAGTTAACAGAGGTGGCCACTAAAGCAGGTTTGACTGTAACTTAACAGAGGTGGCCACTAAAGCAGGTTTGACTGTAAGTTAACAGAGGTGGCCAATAAAGCAGGTTTGACTGTACCTTAACAGAGGTGGCCACTAAAGCTAGTTTACCTGTAGTTTCATACATATATATATAAGTACATTGTAGTTGTACAGATTAAAAATAATCTTTGTTTTCAGGTTAAAAGCCGAGCCACGATATCAACTCCACAATATCAACTCAAGACTAGTTGTTTTCTTTCGCTAATTAACTCAAAGTAAAAATTGGGTCAATTATATTAAAATCACATCTCTCACAAGGCTCCCAGTGTTCTAGGTTTTTTTCTGCAACAGCAACTTTCCACGCGAAAGTGCATACCAATAATTATTAGACCAAATTTACTTTCCCTTATTGATTCATTTTGTCGCTGGATTTAATGTTATTTACAATGTAGATGAAAGACATTTGATCCAGTAATAAAGCTGTTGTATTTAGCTAATGTAGGGTAATCTTTGTACAGTAAAGTGATTAAAACATTTGATTCAGTAATAAAGCTGTTGTGTTTAGCTAATGTAGGGTAATCTTTGTACAGTAAGGTGATTAAAACATTTGATCCAGTAATAAAGCTGTTGTGTTTAGCTAATGTAGGGTATTCTTTGTACAGTAATATGATTAAAACATTTGATCCAGTAATAAAGCTGTTGTGTTTAGCTAATGTAGGGTAATCTTTGTACAGTAAGGTGATTAAAACATTTGATCCAGTAATAAAGCTGTTGTGTTTAGCTAATGTAGGGTAATCTTTGTACAGTAAGGTGATTAAAACATCTGATCCAGTAATAAAGTTGTTGTGTTTAGCTAATGTAGGGTAATCTTTGTACAGTAAGGTGATAAAACATTTGATCCAGTAATACATGTAAAGCCACTGTGTTTAGCTAATGTAGGGTATTCTTTGTACAGTAAGGTGATTAAAACATTTGATCCAGTAATAAAGCTGTTGTATTTAGCTAATGTAGGGTAATCTTTGTACAGTAAGGTGATTAAAACATTTGATCCAGTAATAAAGCTGTTGTATTTAGTTAATGTAGGGTAATCTTTGTACAGTAAGGTGATTAAAACATTTGATCCAGTAATAAAGCTGTTGTATTTAGCTAATGTAGGGTAATCTTTGTACAGTAAGGTGATTAAAACATTTGATCCAGTAATAAAGCTGTTGTATTTAGTTAATGTAGGGTAATCTTTGTACAGTAAGGTGATTAAAACATTTGATCCAGTAATACATGTAAAGCCATTGTGTTTAGCTAATGTAGGGTATTCTTTGTACAGTAAGGTGATTAAAACATTTGATCCAGTAATAAAGCTGTTGTATTTAGCTAATGTAGGGTAATCTTTGTACAGTAATATGATTAAAACATTTGATCCAGTAATAAAGCTGTTGTATTTAGCTAATGTAGGGTAATCTTTGTACAGTAAGGTGATTAAAACATTTGATCCAGTAATACATGTAAAGCCATTGTGTTTAGCTAATGTAGGGTAATCTTTGTACAGTAAGGTGATTAAAACATTTGATCCAGTAATACATGTAAAGCCATTGTGTTTAGCTAATGTAGGGTAATCTTTGTACAGTAATATCATTAAAACATTTGATCCAGTAATACATGTAAAGCCATTGTGTTTAGCTAATGTAGGGTAATCTTTGTACAGTAAGGTGATTAAAACATTTGATCCAGTAATACATGTAAAGCCATTGTGTTTAGCTAATGTAGGGTAATCTTTGTACAGTAATATCATTAAAACATTTGATCCAGTAATACATGTAAAGCCATTGTGTTTAGTTAATGTAGGGTAATCTTTGTACAGTAAGGTGATTAAAACATTTGATCCAGTAATAAAGCTGTTGTATTTAGCTAATGTAGGGTAATCTTTGTACAGTAAGGTGATTAAAACATTTGATCCAGTAATAAAGCTGTTGTATTTAGCTAATGTAGGGTAATCTTTGTACAGTAATATGATTAAAACATTTGATCCAGTAATAAAGCTGTTGTATTTAGCTAATGTAGGGTAATCTTTGTACAGTAAGGTGATTAAAACATTTGATCCAGTAATACATGTAAAGCCATTGTGTTTAGCTAATGTAGGGTAATCTTTGTACAGTAATATCATTAAAACATTTGATCCAGTAATACATGTAAAGCCATTGTGTTTAGCTAATGTAGGGTAATCTTTGTACAGTAAGGTGATTAAAACATTTGATCCAGTAATACATGTAAAGCCATTGTGTTTAGCTAATGTAGGGTAATCTTTGTACAGTAATATCATTAAAACATTTGATCCAGTAATACATGTAAAGCCATTGTGTTTAGCTAATGTAGGGTAATCTTTGTACAGTAAGGTGATTAAAACATTTGATCCAGTAATACATGTAAAGCCATTGTGTTTAGCTAATGTAGGGTAATCTTTGTACAGTAATATCATTAAAACATTTGATCCAGTAATACATGTAAAGCCATTGTGTTTAGCTAATGTAGGGTAATCTTTGTACAGTAAGGTGATTAAAACATTTGATCCAGTAATACATGTAAAGCCATTGTGTTTAGCTAATGTAGGGTAATCTTTGTACAGTAAGGTGATTAAAACATTTGATCCAGTAATACATGTAAAGCCATTGTGTTTAGCTAATGTAGGGTAATCTTTGTACAGTAATATCATTAAAACATTTGATCCAGTAATACATGTAAAGCCATTGTGTTTAGCTAATGTAGGGTAATCTTTGTACAGTAAGGTGATTAAAACATTTGATCCAGTAATACATGTAAAGCCATTGTGTTTAGCTAATGTAGGGTAATCTTTGTACAGTAAGGTGATTAAAACATTTGATCCAGTAATACATGTAAAGCCATTGTGTTTAGCTAATGTAGGGTAATCTTTGTACAGTAAGGTGATTAAAACATTTGATCCAGTAATACATGTAAAGCCATTGTGTTTAGCTAATGTAGGGTAATCTTTGTACAGTAATATCATTAAAACATTTGATCCAGTAATACATGTAAAGCCATTGTGTTTAGCTAATGTAGGGTAATCTTTGTACAGTAAGGTGATTAAAACATTTGATCCAGTAATACATGTAAAGCCATTGTGTTTAGCTAATGTAGGGTAATCTTTGTACAGTAAGGTAATTAAAACATTTGATCCAGTAATACATGTAAAGCCATTGTGTTTAGCTAATGTAGGGTAATCTTTGTACAGTAAGGTGATTAAAACATTTGATCCAGTAATACATGTAAAGCCATTGTGTTTAGCTAATGTAGGGTAATCTTTGTACAGTAATATCATTAAAACATTTGATCCAGTAATACATGTAAAGCCATTGTGTTTAGCTAATGTAGGGTAATCTTTGTACAGTAAGGTGATTAAAACATTTGATCCAGTAATACATGTAAAGCCATTGTGTTTAGCTAATGTAGGGTAATCTTTGTACAGTAAGGTAATTAAAACATTTGATCCAGTAATACATGTAAAGCCATTGTGTTTAGCTAATGTAGGGTAATCTTTGTACAGTAAGGTGATTAAAACATTTGATCCAGTAATACATGTAAAGCCATTGTGTTTAGCTAATGTAGGGTAATCTTTGTACAGTAATATCATTAAAACATTTGATCCAGTAATACATGTAAAGCCATTGTGTTTAGCTAATGTAGGGTAATCTTTGTACAGTAAGGTGATTAAAACATTTGATCCAGTAATACATGTAAAGCCATTGTGTTTAGCTAATGTAGGGTAATCTTTGTACAGTAATATCATTAAAACATTTGATCCAGTAATACATGTAAAGCCATTGTGTTTAGCTAATGTAGGGTAATCTTTGTACAGTAAGGTGATTAAAACATTTGATCCAGTAATACATGTAAAGCCATTGTGTTTAGCTAATGTAGGGTAATCTTTGTACAGTAAGGTGATTAAAACATTTGATCCAGTAATACATGTAAAGCCATTGTGTTTAGCTAATGTAGGGTAATCTTTGTACAGTAAGGTGATTAAAACATTTGATCCAGTAATACATGTAAAGCCATTGTGTTTAGCTAATGTAGGGTAATCTTTGTACAGTAAGGTGATTAAAACATTTGATCCAGTAATACATGTAAAGCCATTGTGTTTAGCTAATGTAGGGTAATCTTTGTACAGTAAGGTGATTAAAACATTTGATCCAGTAATACATGTAAAGCCATTGTGTTTAGCTAATGTAGGGTAATCTTTGTACAGTAAGGTGATTAAAACATTTGATCCAGTAATACATGTAAAGCCATTGTGTTTAGCTAATGTAGGGTAATCTTTGTACAGTAAGGTGATTAAAACATTTGATCCAGTAATACATGTAAAGCCATTGTGTTTAGCTAATGTAGGGTAATCTTTGTACAGTAATATCATTAAAACATTTGATCCAGTAATACATGTAAAGCCATTGTGTTTAGCTAATGTAGGGTAATCTTTGTACAGTAATATCATTAAAACATTTGATCCAGTAATACATGTAAAGCCATTGTGTTTAGCTAATGTAGGGTAATCTTTGTACAGTAAGGTGATTAAAACATTTGATCCAGTAATACATGTAAAGCCATTGTGTTTAGCTAATGTAGGGTAATCTTTGTACAGTAATATCATTAAAACATTTGATCCAGTAATACATGTAAAGCCATTGTGTTTAGCTAATGTAGGGTAATCTTTGTACAGTAAGGTGATTAAAACATTTGATCCAGTAATACATGTAAAGCCATTGTGTTTAGCTAATGTAGGGTAATCTTTGTACAGTAAGGTGATTAAAACATTTGATCCAGTAATACATGTAAAGCCATTGTGTTTAGCTAATGTAGGGTAATCTTTGTACAGTAAGGTGATTAAAACATTTGATCCAGTAATACATGTAAAGCCATTGTGTTTAGCTAATGTAGGGTAATCTTTGTACAGTAATATCATTAAAACATTTGATCCAGTAATACATGTAAAGCCATTGTGTTTAGCTAATGTAGGGTAATCTTTGTACAGTAAGGTGATTAAAACATTTGATCCAGTAATACATGTAAAGCCATTGTGTTTAGCTAATGTAGGGTAATCTTTGTACAGTAATATCATTAAAACATTTGATCCAGTAATACATGTAAAGCCATTGTGTTTAGCTAATGTAGGGTAATCTTTGTACAGTAAGGTGATTAAAACATTTGATCCAGTAATACATGTAAAGCCATTGTGTTTAGCTAATGTAGGGTAATCTTTGTACAGTAATATCATTAAAACATTTGATCCAGTAATACATGTAAAGCCATTGTGTTTAGCTAATGTAGGGTAATCTTTGTACAGTAAGGTAATTAAAACATTTGATCCAGTAATACATGTAAAGCCATTGTGTTTAGCTAATGTAGGGTAATCTTTGTACAGTAAGGTGATTAAAACATTTGATCCAGTAATACATGTAAAGCCATTGTGTTTAGCTAATGTAGGGTAATCTTTGTACAGTAATATCATTAAAACATTTGATCCAGTAATACATGTAAAGCCATTGTGTTTAGCTAATGTAGGGTAATCTTTGTACAGTAAGGTGATTAAAACATTTGATCCAGTAATACATGTAAAGCCATTGTGTTTAGCTAATGTAGGGTAATCTTTGTACAGTAATATCATTAAAACATTTGATCCAGTAATACATGTAAAGCCATTGTGTTTAGCTAATGTAGGGTAATCTTTGTACAGTAAGGTGATTAAAACATTTGATCCAGTAATACATGTAAAGCCATTGTGTTTAGCTAATGTAGGGTAATCTTTGTACAGTAAGGTGATTAAAACATTTGATCCAGTAATACATGTAAAGCCATTGTGTTTAGCTAATGTAGGGTAATCTTTGTACAGTAAGGTGATTAAAACATTTGATCCAGTAATACATGTAAAGCCATTGTGTTTAGCTAATGTAGGGTAATCTTTGTACAGTAAGGTGATTAAAACATTTGATCCAGTAATACATGTAAAGCCATTGTGTTTAGCTAATGTAGGGTAATCTTTGTACAGTAATATCATTAAAACATTTGATCCAGTAATACATGTAAAGCCATTGTGTTTAGCTAATGTAGGGTAATCTTTGTACAGTAAGGTGATTAAAACATTTGATCCAGTAATACATGTAAAGCCATTGTGTTTAGCTAATGTAGGGTAATCTTTGTACAGTAATATCATTAAAACATTTGATCCAGTAATACATGTAAAGCCATTGTGTTTAGCTAATGTAGGGTAATCTTTGTACAGTAAGGTGATTAAAACATTTGATCCAGTAATACATGTAAAGCCATTGTGTTTAGCTAATGTAGGGTAATCTTTGTACAGTAATATCATTAAAACATTTGATCCAGTAATACATGTAAAGCCATTGTGTTTAGCTAATGTAGGGTAATCTTTGTACAGTAAGGTGATTAAAACATTTGATCCAGTAATACATGTAAAGCCATTGTGTTTAGCTAATGTAGGGTAATCTTTGTACAGTAAGGTGATTAAAACATTTGATCCAGTAATACATGTAAAGCCATTGTGTTTAGCTAATGTAGGGTAATCTTTGTACAGTAAGGTGATTAAAACATTTGATCCAGTAATACATGTAAAGCCATTGTGTTTAGCTAATGTAGGGTAATCTTTGTACAGTAAGGTGATTAAAACATTTGATCCAGTAATACATGTAAAGCCATTGTGTTTAGCTAATGTAGGGTAATCTTTGTACAGTAATATCATTAAAACATTTGATCCAGTAATACATGTAAAGCCACTGTGTTTAGCTAATGTAGGGTAATCTTTGTACAGTAAGGTGATTAAAACATTTGATCCAGTAATACATGTAAAGCCATTGTGTTTAGCTAATGTAGGGTAATCTTTGTACAGTAATATCATTAAAACATTTGATCCAGTAATACATGTAAAGCCATTGTGTTTAGCTAATGTAGGGTAATCTTTGTACAGTAAGGTGATTAAAACATTTGATCCAGTAATACATGTAAAGCCATTGTGTTTAGCTAATGTAGGGTAATCTTTGTACAGTAAGGTGATTAAAACATTTGATCCAGTAATACATGTAAAGCCATTGTGTTTAGCTAATGTAGGGTAATCTTTGTACAGTAAGGTGATTAAAACATTTGATCCAGTAATACATGTAAAGCCATTGTGTTTAGCTAATGTAGGGTAATCTTTGTACAGTAAGGTGATTAAAACATTTGATCCAGTAATACATGTAAAGCCATTGTGTTTAGCTAATGTAGGGTAATCTTTGTACAGTAAGGTGATTAAAACATTTGATCCAGTAATAAAGCTGTTGTATTTAGCTAATGTAGGGTAATCTTTGTACAGTAATATCATTAAAACATTTGATCCTTTTGGTTCATCATATCTGGGCTTTAGCAAATGAACTTTTCAAAATGAAACAAAAGAATGGTTCCTTATAGCATCACTATATATTTTGTCTCTTTAGTTTTTATCCATTTAAATTTACATTGTTGAGAGGCAAACAATGTTAACAATCTTACCATATTCTTCTTTTTTAACCAATATAAATTTAACTTTTACTGCTTATTATTATATTAATATATTAAAGTAAGTTAAGATATCCCAAGTGGGAGTGCTCCGTCATTACTGGAGGAAAACACCAGAACAGAACAAGCATTTCCCTGACACTGGCTGCTTTCAGAGTAGTTTCGTTGGTACCATTCAACTTTTTCATTGGTACCATAATTTGACAAATTAACTCTTTACCAATGGCATACCAATGGCTGGTATTTTGACCAATGTTAATTTATATGGAACTATTGTGAATGTTTATACATGTATCAATAATATTTCATACGGACAGACAATAAAACACACAGGCCAATTACTATATAGTTGAAAATATTTAGAAAAGTGTAGTAGGGATAAAAATTGCATGATTATTTTCAAAATAGGAAAAGCTCTAATTTCCACAAGTTGAAGACTACAGGGAAAATTGTTACTGTCCAAACTAAACTTCAAATGCTCTGTTTTAATAAAAAAAAAACTTAAAAAGTTTTCCATTAATACAGTGGGAAAATCAATCCTTGCAAATCTGACCAGTTGGAACACACAGACTTGCTCCCGTCCACTATTTTTTTTACTATCAGTGTGTTGCCCACTGAAAAATCACATGTGATTTTTTAGTGGGTAGCACATTGATAGTAAAAAATATCAGTGGGGCAAATTTAGTGAACGGGAGCACATCCCTGTGGTTGGAACTGACAAAGATGTCACCATTTTGAATTCATATGAACACGTGACTTACCATTGCTAACATCACTTTAGACAGTCTGTTAGAATGGCAGCCAACAGTAGCTATTATTGGTCACCATTAGTACCAATGTCTTGACAATGGTGATTACTTTTACCAAAGGTAACGTTTTGCCAACAATGGCAGTACTCCGAATGCACCTATTGACAACACATGTTTCCTTCCCTCAAACTCTAATATCCCCCAGGACTGCTGATGACGATCTCATATGAAAACATGATTTTAAATAAAAGTATGATTCTTCATTTGAACAATTATGCAAAAGAGAAAGCTTTGAAATCATTTGAAATGAACTCTTCAAACCAGCAGTTGAAATTTACTTGCCCACGGACAACTAAGGTTTGGAAATTAACTTTCCTGTGACCAAAATTCACTTGCCACGGGTAACGGGAAATGGGAATCCTAGAACACTGGGCTTCCCTTACTGATATGTCATGGTGTGCAAGACATGAGGACACCCAATTACGGGTCCCATGTGGCTGACCCTATGATATCGTTCAATGAAAATGGCAATAAGGAGACTATGAAAATGCTAAAATTTGAAATCAAACTGCTTTGCTTACTACAAATGTATGAGCAATCTGACTGGTCAAAAAAGGTCATAACATGTATTTATCACATCACTGAATATATAATTTATTCATAACATGGGATTACTCGCATGTAACCTGTAATAAAGAGCTTCCTCCTGATCTCTCGCACTACAACATGTCAGTCAACAGTCAAGGGAAGCAACTCTCGCACCACAACATGTCAGTCAACAGTCAAGGGAAGCAATTGAGAGAAGTGATTTTAATCACATTGTAATTGGGTTCGTCTGTATAGTCCGTTTTACTTCTATAAATTTCCAGAAAAAAATTCTTAAAAATCCAGTTTTCAAATAACAATTTGTTGTCTAGATGTATATTTATATATAACATATAATACGAACTTTGATAATTAATTTCAAAATTTTGGTCCATTATTAAACCAGAGGCTCTCAAGAGCCTGTATCGTTCACCTGGTAATAAAAAAAACCAATTAGTCCTATGTAAAAACTATGTCCTGCAGTGGTAGTCATCTTGGAATTACGATCAACATAAAAAACACAAAGTTTGTAAAGGACCTTCCAATGATTGATGCACAGTTTAGGTTCAATCAGTGCAATAGCTTCAGAGAAGAATATATTTCTGTATTTTCCCCATATGGTTCTGTGTTAATACTATGACCTGTGGTGGCAACCATCTTGGATTTCCGATCGGCATAAAAAACAGAGGATCTTCCAATGATCATTCCTGGGCAGTTTGGTTTCAACTGTCCAAGTGGTTTCAGAGAAGAAGCATTTTGAACAAAATTTCCCATAGGGTCCAATGTTAAACTAAGTCCTGTCATAGCCGCCATTTTGAATTTCATATCAGAACAAAAAACGTAAAGTTTGTAGAGGACCATCCAATGAACATTCATGTACAGTTTGGCATTAATCATATTTGTAGTTTCTGAGAAGAAGGCATTTGAACATTTTCCCATAGGGTCCAATGTTAATCTATGTCCTGCGGTGGTGGCCATCTTGGATTTCCGATCGGCATAAAAAACACACACCTTGTAGAGGACCTTCCAATGATCATTCCTGGGCAGTTTGGTTTCAATTATCCAAGTGGTTTCAGAGAAGAAGCGTTTTGAAACATTTTTCCCATAGGGTCCAATGTTAAACTAAGTTCTGCCGTAGCCGCCATTTTGAATTTCATACCGGAACAAAAAATGTACAGTTTGTAGAGGACCATTTAATGAACATTCTTGTACAGTTTGGCTTTAATCATATTTGTAGTTTCTGAGAAGAAGGCATTTGAATATTTTCTCATAGGGTCCAATGTTAATCTATGTCCTGCGGTGGCGGCCATCTTGGATTTCCGATCGGCATAAAAAACAGAAACTTTGTAGAGAACCTTCCAATGATCATTCCTGGGCAGTTTGGTTTCAACTGTCCAAGTGGTTTCAGAGAAGAAGCATTTTGAAACATTTTTCCCATAGGGTCCAATGTTAAACTAAGTCCTGCCGTAGCCGCCATTTTGAATTTCATATCGGAACAAAAAACCTTAAGGATGTAGAGGACCATCCAATGAACATTCATGTACAGTTTGGCTTTAATAATATTTGTAGTTTCTGAGAAGAAGGCATTTGAACATTTTCCCATAGGGTCCAATGTTAATCTATGTCCTGCGGTGGCGGCCATCTTGAATTTTCGATCGGCATAAAAAAACAGAAACTTTGTAGAGGACCTTCCAATGAACATTCCTGGGCAGTTTGGTTTCAATTATCCAAGTGGTTTCAGAGAAGAAGCGTTTTGAAACATTTTTCCCATAGGGTCCAATGTTAAACTAAGTCCTGCCGTAGCCGCCATTTTGAATTTCTTATCGGAACAAAAAACGTAAAGTTTGTAGAGGACCATCCAATGAACATTCATGTACAGTTTGGCTTTAATCATATTTGTAGTTTCTGAGAAGAAGGCATTTGAACAGTTTCCCATAGGGTCCAATGTTAATCTATGTATTGCGTTGGCGGCCATCTTGGATTTCCGATCAGCATAAAAAACATAAAATTTGTAGAGGACCTTCCAATGATCATTCCTGGGCAGTTTGGTTTCAATTATCCAAGTGGTTTCAGAGAAGAAGCGTTTTGAAACATTTTTCCCATAGGGTCCAATGTTAAACTAAGTCCTGCCGTAGCCGCCATTTTGAATTTCATATCGGAACAAAAAACGTTCAGCTTGTAGAGGACCATCCAATGAACATTCATGTACAGTTTGGCTTTAATCATATTTGCAGTTTCTGAGAAGAAGGCATTTGAACATTTCCCCATAGGGTCCAATGTTAATCTATGTCCTGCGATGGTGGCCATCTTGCATTTCCGATCGGCATAAAAAACACACACCTTGTAGAGGACCTTCCAATGATCATTCCTGGGCAGTTTGGTTTCAATTATCCAAGTGGTTTCAGAGAAGAAGCGTTTTGAAACATTTTTCCCATAGGGTCCAATGTTAAACTAAGTCCCGCCGTAGCCGCCATTTTGAATTTCATACCGGAACAAAAAACGTACAGTTTGTAGAGGACCATCTAATGAACATTCATGTACAGTTTGGCTTTAATCTTATTTGTAGTTTCTGAGAAGAAGGCATTTGAATATTTTCTCATAGGGTCCAATGTTAATCTATGTCCTGCGGTGGCGGCCATCTTGGATTTCCGATCGGCATAAAAAACAGAAACTTTGTAGAGGACCTTCCAATGATCATTCCTGGGCAGTTTGGTTTCAACTGTCCAAGTGGTTTCAGAGAAGAAGCATTTTGAAACATTTTCCCCATAGGTTCCAATGTTAAACTAAGTCCTGCCGTAGTCGCCATTTTGAATTTCATATCGGAACAAAAAACCTTAAGATTGTAGAGGACCATCCAATGAACATTCATGTACAGTTTGGCTTTAATAATATTTGTAGTTTCTGAGAAGAAGGCATTTGAACATTTTCCCATAGGGTCCAATGTTAATCTATGTCCTGCGGTGATGGCCATCTTGGATTTCCGATCGGCATAAAAAACACACACCTTGTAGAGGACCTTCAAATCATCATTCCTGGGCAGTTTGGTTTCAATTATCCAAGTGGTTTCAGAGAAGAAGCGTTTTGAAACATTTTTCCCATAGGGTCCAATGTTAAACTAAGTCCTGCCGTAGCCGCCATTTTGAATTTCATACCGGAACAAAAAACGTACAGTTTGTAGAGGACCATTTAATGAACATTCTTGTACAGTTTGGCTTTAATCATATTTGTAGTTTCTGAGAAGAAGGCATTTGAATATTTTCTCATAGGGTCCAATGTTAATCTATGTCCTGCGGTGGCGGCCATCTTGGATTTCCGATCGGCATAAAAAACAGAAACTTTGTAGAGGACCTTCCAATGATCATTCCTGGGCAGTTTGGTTTCAACTGTCCAAGTGGTTTCAGAGAAGAAGCATTTTGAAACATTTTTCCCATACGGTCCAATGTTAAACTAAGTCCTGCCGTAGCCGCCATTTTGAATTTCATATCGGAACAAAAAACCTTAAGGTTGTAGAGGACCATCCAATGAACATTCATGTACAGTTTGGCTTTAATCATATTTGTAGTTTCTGAGAAGAAGGCATTTGAACATTTTCCCATAGGGTCCAATGTTAATCTATGTATTGCGGTGGCGGCCATCTTGGATTTCCGATCGGCATAAAAAACACACACCTTGTAGAGGACCTTCCAATGATCATTCCTGGGCAGTTTGGTTTCAATTATCCAAGTGGTTTCAGAGAAGAAGCATTTTGAAACATTTTCCCCATAGGGTCCAATGTTAAACTAAGTCCCGCCGTAGCTGCCATTTTGAATTTCATACCGGAACAAAAAACATACAGTTTGTAGAGGACCATCTAATGAACATTCATGTACAGTTTGGCTTTAATCATATTTGTAGTTTCTGAGAAGAAAGCATTTGAATATTTTCTCATAGGGTCCAATGTTAATCTATGTCCTGCGGTGGTGGCCATCTTGGATTTCCGATCGGCATAAAAAACACACACCTTGTAGAGGACCTTCCAATGATCATTCCTGGGCAGTTTGGTTTCAATTATCCAAGTGGTTTCAGAGAAGAAGCATTTTGAAACATTTTTCCCATAGGGTCCAATGTTAAACTAAGTCCCGCCGTAGCTGCCATTTTGAATTTCATACCGGAACAAAAAACATACAGTTTTCTCATAGGGTCCAATGTTAATCTATGTCCTGCGGTGGTGGCCATCTTGGATTTCCGATCGGCATAAAAATAGAAACTTTGTAGAGGACCTTCCAATGATCATTCCTGGGCAGTTTGGTTTCAACTGTCCAAGTGGTTTCAGAGAAGAAGCATTTTGAAACATTTTTCCCATAGGGTCCAATGTTAAACTAAGTCCTGCCGTAGCCGCCATTTTGAATTTCATATCGGAACAAAAAACCTTAAGATTGTAGAGGACCATCCAATGAACATTCATGTACAGTTTGGCTTTAATCATATTTGTAGTTTCTGGACCCTATGGGGAAAATGTTTCAAAATGCTTCTTCTCTGAAACCACTTGGATAATTGAAACCAAACTGCCCAGGAATGATCATTGGAAGGTCCTCTACAATCTTAAGGTTTTTTGTTCCGATATGAAATTCAAAATGGCGGCTACGGCAGGACTTAGTTTAACATTGGACCCTATGGGAAAAATGTTTCAAAATGAGAAGAATATTTTCTCATAGGATCCAATGTTAATCTATGTCCTGCGGTGGCGGCCATCTTGAATTTTCGATCGGCATAAAAAAAACAGAAACTTTGTAGAGGACCTTCCAATGAACATTCCTGGGCAGTTTGGTTTCAATTATCCAAGTGGTTTCAGAGAAGAAGCGTTTTGAAACATTTTTCCCATAGGGTCCAATGTTAAACTAAGTCCTGCCGTAGCCGCCATTTTGAATTTCTTATCGGAACAAAAAACGTAAAGTTTGTAGAGGACCATCCAATGAACATTCATGTACAGTTTGGCTTTAATCTTATTTGTAGTTTCTGAGAAGAAGGCATTTGAACATTTTCCCATAGGGTCCAATGTTAATCTATGTATTGCGGTGGCGGCCATCTTGGATTTCCGATCGGCATAAAAAACATAAAATTTGTAGAGGACCTTCCAATGATCATTCCTGGGCAGTTTGGTTTCAACTGTCCAAGTGGTTTCAGAGAAGAAGCGTTTTGAAACATTTTCCCCATAGGGTCCAATGTTAAACTAAGTCCTGCCGTAGCCGCCATTTTGAATTTCATATCGGAACAAAAAACCTTAAGGTTGTAGAGGACCATCCAATGAACATTCATGTACAGTTTGGCTTTAATCATATTTGCAGTTTCTGAGAAGAAGACATTTGAACATTTTCCCATAGGGTCCAATGTTAATCTATGTCCTGCGGTGGTGGCCATCTTGGATTTCCGATCGGCATAAAAAACACACACCTTGTAGAGGACCTTCCAATGATCATTCCTGGGCAGTTTGGTTTCAACTGTCCAAGTGGTTTCAGAGAAGAAGCATTTTGAAACATTTTCCCCATAGGGTCCAATGTTAAACTAAGTCCTGCCGTAGCCGCCATTTTGAATTTCATATCGGAACAAAAAACCTTAAGATTGTAGAGGACCATCCAATGAACATTCATGTACAGTTTGGCTTTAATCATATTTGTAGTTTCTGAGAAGAAAGCATTTGAATATTTTCTCATAGGGTCCAATGTTAATCTATGTCCTGCGGTGGTGGCCATCTTGGATTTCCGATCGGCATAAAAAACAGAAACTTTGTAGAGGACCTTCCAATGATCATTCCTGGGCAGTTTGGTTTCAACTGTCCAAGTGGTTTCAGAGAAGAAGCATTTTGAAACATTTTTCCCATAGGGTCCAATGTTAAACTAAGTCCTGCCGTAGCCGCCATTTTGAATTTCATATCGGAACAAAAAACCTTAAGATTGTAGAGGACCATCCAATGAACATTCATGTACAGTTTGGCTTTAATCATATTTGTAGTTTCTGAGAAGAAGGCATTTGAACATTTTCCCATAGGGTCCAATGTTAATCTATGTCCTGCAGTGGTGGCCATCTTGGATTTCCGATCGGCATAAAAAACACACACCTTGTAGAGGACCTTCCAATGATCATTCCTGGGCAGTTTGGTTTCAATTATCCAAGTGGTTTCAGAGAAGAAGCGTTTTGAAACATTTTTCCCATAGGGTCCAATGTTAAACTAAGTCCTGCCGTAGCCGCCATTTTGAATTTCATACCGGAACAAAAAACGTACAGTTTGTAGAGGACCATTTAATGAACATTCTTGTACAGTTTGGCTTTAATCATATTTGTAGTTTCTGAGAAGAAGGCATTTGAATATTTTCTCATAGGGTCCAATGTTAATCTATGTCCTGCGGTGGCGGCCATCTTGCATTTCCGATCGGCATAAAAAACAGAAACTTTGTAGAGGACCTTCCAATGATCATTCCTGGGCAGTTTGGTTTCAACTGTCCAAGTGGTTTCAGAGAAGAAGCATTTTGAAACATTTTTCCCATAGGGTCCAATGTTAAACTAAGTCCTGCCGTAGCCGCCATTTTGAATTTCATATCGGAACAAAAAACCTTAAGGTTGTAGAGGATCATCCAATGAACATTCATATACAGTTTGGCTTTAATGATATTTGTAGTTTCTGAGAAGAAGGCATTTGAACATTTTCCCATAGGGTCCAATGTTAATCTATGTCCTGCGGTGGCGGCCATCTTGAATTTTCGATCGGCATAAAAAAAACAGAAACTTTGTAGAGGACCTTCCAATGAACATTCCTGGGCAGTTTGGTTTCAATTATCCAAGTGGTTTCAGAGAAGAAGCGTTTTGAAACATTTTTCCCATAGGGTCCAATGTTAAACTAAGTCCTGCCGTAGCCGCCATTTTGAATTTCTTATCGGAACAAAAAACGTAAAGTTTGTAGAGGACCATCCAATGAACATTCATGTACAGTTTGGCTTTAATCTTATTTGTAGTTTCTGAGAAGAAGGCATTTGAACATTTTCCCATAGGGTCCAATGTTAATCTATGTATTGCGGTGGCGGCCATCTTGGATTTCCGATCGGCATAGAAAACATAAAATTTGTAGAGGACCTTCCAATGATCATTCCTGGGCAGTTTGGTTTCAACTGTCCAAGTGGTTTCAGAGAAGAAGCGTTTTGAAACATTTTCCCCATAGGGTCCAATGTTAAACTAAGTCCTGCCGTAGCCGCCATTTTGAATTTCATATCGGAACAAAAAACGTACAGTTTGTAGAGGACCATCCAATGAACATTCATGTACAGTTTGGCTTTAATCATATTTGCAGTTTCTGAGAAGAAGACATTTGAACATTTTCCCATAGGGTCCAATGTTAATCTATGTCCTGCGGTGGTGGCCATCTTGGATTTCCGATCGGCATAAAAAACACACACCTTGTAGAGGACCTTCCAATGATCATTCCTGGGCAGTTTGGTTTCAACTGTCCAAGTGGTTTCAGAGAAGAAGCATTTTGAAACATTTTTCCCATAGGGTCCAATGTTAAACTAAGTCCTGCCGTAGCCGCCATTTTGAATTTCATATCGGAACAAAAAACCTTAAGATTGTAGAGGACCATCCAATGAACATTCATGTACAGTTTGGCTTTAATCATATTTGTAGTTTCTGAGAAGAAGGCATTTGAACATTTTCCCATAGGGTCCAATGTTAATCTATGTCCTGCGATGGCGGCCATCTTGGATTTCCGATCGGCATAAAAAACAGTAACTTGGTAAAGGACATTCCAATGATCATTCCTTTACAGTTTGGGATCAGTCGGCCCATTAGTTTCAGAGAAGAAGATCTTTGAAATTTCAGCCAATCAGAGCATATTATTGGCCCTGGCAGCCATATTGAATATTCGACTGGAACGAAAAACAGTAACTTTGTAGAGGACCATCCAAGGAACATTCCTGCTAAGTTTGGTTCCAATCGGCCAAGTGGTTTCGGAGAAGAAGCTTGAAATGTGAAAAGTTTACAGACGACAGACGACGGACGCCAAGTGATGGCAATAGTTCACATGGACCTTTGGTCCAGGTGAACTAAAAAGTTACCCATTATATATATACCCTGTAGGTCTCTATGGTAATTATATTTTCTAAAGTGTAAAAGTCTGCATGGAGTGAGTACAAATAGTGTAAGAGCCAAACCATCAAAACAAAATAACAGACATGTGCTTCATTGTACCATAGGAATTTAAATAATATAAGATATCAATAAGAATTGACTATCACCTTAGTGGTCAGTTAATAAGTAGGCTTTCAATATTTAAATGTCCTATGTCACATGGTACAATGAAATATACATTGAAAGCCCTTATAACAGAATGATATCATTTTCAGCCACTCAGCACAAGACATTCATTTTACCTCATGTCACCATATGTACTCAATTAACTGATAAAATGAAATGTGCCCCTTAAAATTTTCTGTGCTCTTTTCGCAGTTCCTCATGGCAAAACCTACATTGTGTCAATTTTATGATTACATTTGTCCTACAGAGCATGTTTTTGTTACACAAATTCTATCGCAATACGTTCAAACCATAATGTGTGATCATGAAATTCCGGGTAACATTGTCACGGGTGAAGTGGAGAGGAGGTGGATCACAACCATTGGCTGTTGAAGATGTGTACACAAGTAGATACAATAATCCTGACAAATAAATATGAGTATAAAGAGTTATCCTTCTTTGTATACCAGGAGAAATATTTCAATGGCATTTTTTACAGCCTGAGCTTTGGTTTAATAATTAATACATGCAGGGCATTCCACAGCAGCCACACAGCAGGCAAACTGCCCGTCTAATTGCATTTTTCCTGGCTACTTTGTTTAAAAAAAAATGAAAATGTCAAAGTGAAAGTAAAATATGGCTTTGTTTTGCATACTGGTTTTGCAGGATCCCCCCTTCTACTTTAGAGTTATAACCTCCTACTTGAAAATGAGTGGAATGCCCTGTACATGTATTCCAAAATTCAGTGTCAGACTGCTTCCCTGTCATATTATTGTACATTACTCACCATTAGTATTGCAACGTCTGGTTATTTCCCAAAGAACCAGTCCAAATGCATAAACATCAACTGATTTAAACGAGTCAAAGTAATACACATTTAATGTTTCTTCTAAAAGTTCTGGGGCCATGTAACGCTTGGTCCCAACTTTGTTATTTCGACCAAGATCGATTTTATTGTTTTGTTGTGAGTGAGTCACAGCAAGACCTAAATCTCCTATACAACACGTCCCATCAAGCTTAACAAGAATATTTTTAGATTTGATGTCTCTATGAGCGATTGCTGGCTTTCCTTGATTCCCGACGATCTCCGTGTGTAGATGTACAAGTCCTGCGGCAGCCGAGGTGGCTAACAACAACATAGAGTCATAATTTAGCACATTTCTCTGTAAATAATCGTATAGTGAACCGTTTTCATGAGACTGCATAATAAGCCATAATTGAGTACAGGAATTCCGACTAGTCATATCAGATGCATAGTAACCGAGAATGTTATCGTGTCGAATTAAGCAAGTATTGTAGATTTCCGTTTCTCGTGCCCAACTGGCCTCATCACGCGACGAGAATATCTTCACTGCCAAACTTTCACCATAATAATTTCCTCTCCATACTTCTCCATATCTTCCTTTACCTGAAATTATGTAAATTACCTTTAAATATATGTAAATGACCTGTATTAATATAAACTTGTCTCTATATAGGGTCATATTAAGACCAGGAAGTGATAATAAATACAAGTTTCAATTAAACAATATACAGTGGAACTTATATCTAACACCTGAGTTTACCAACATTCTGTGACATCCGACAAAAAATTGTGGTCCCAAAGTATTTTGACATCCTGTACAATCCGACACATTTCCCTGGTCCCTTTGTGTGTTGGATTAGACAAGTTCCACTGTTATAGTCAATATAGTAAAGTGAGGCAAAATCTTGTTTGATGCAGATGAAGGCTAAGACACAGACTGACACTGAAGCAATTCTGCATTAACCATTTAATGTGCTTCACAAAATGAATGTAGACACAAAACATTGATTTGTCACAAAACTCAAGTTGCTGTAATCTTATATTTAAGAAGAGTTTGAAGATACCAAAGGGGTAATCAGAATTCGTATATCGAAGAAGAAACACAATGGCCAAAAGAAAAAGTACAAAAAGCAATCTACAAAACATACACATACATTTGTAAGGCCACCCTTAAAAATATGTTCGTTTCCTGCACCCAACCCTCCATTTCACCTATGGGTTGGCAGGTAGGGGGATTTTTTTTTCTTTTTCAAAATAGACTGTATTCATTCACAAATCTGGTACCTTCAAAGTTGAGCAACGGATTTTGTTCATTTAAAAGTGCAAACCAGTTCCGAACGTAAATTTGGAACATTATTGGAACTTCCGGTCACGATTTCTGGTAACAAAAAAACAAAAAAAAGTCATCGCAAATCACGCCAAATTTTTCTTTGAGTGACAACGTTTTCCAACGGTCAGTCGGGTACGGGAAACTACCTGTACAATCAGTGCCTATCACCACTACGGTTGTGATTTTTAAACCCACTCATGGCGAAGTGTACTCGATACAACATTATGCTATAAAGTTTGTCAGTGGTTTTCTCCGGCTACTCTTGTTTCCTCCACCAATAAAACTGACCCCCACGATATAACTGAAATATTGTTAAAAGGGGCATTAAAAACCATACCCCCCTAGGCTTCTCCGATCACGATTTCAGATATTAAAGCACCAAAATAATTCTTACCTATACACTCTAACAGTGTAACTTGTCTTGCTATAGTTCTCTGAACAAGGAAAGGTAATCCTGATCCACTTCCTGATGTACATGATTCATCTAATATTTCCTGAAGAAATAAAAGCTATTTTAAATATCAAACATTGATATTCTGATCAAACATGTTAAAAAAACTCCTTTTTTTTGTTTTGTTTTATTTGTTTTTTTCTTGGCGGGGGGGGGGGAATATACCAGTCGAGTTAAACCGGGACCGTGGGTATTAATAGCTGAGGGCAGAGCAAACATTCAGATTGTTCATTATTTTGGCCATGGTTACTTTTGGAGCAAAATATTTGACAGGCATGGTTACTAGTGTTCCTCCCTCCAAAACTTTCAGTCTTATTAAAAATAATATTCTTCATCGGTCTAATAACTACAAAAATCTCTTCGAAAATTCAAATTTCTGAGGTATGTGACTTTTAGGTCACGTTGGTCATGTGACATACAGTTTCATAAATATGCTGTTCATATCAGCAGGGATTTTTGATGATAAGCTCCACCTACAAATTTTGTTGGTAGGTACTACCGCAAATTCCCCTTTAAAGTGACTGACGACTACTTTAAAAAAAAAAAACTGGTTAATTAGCAGATATATATGTATATAATGCAGAGCAAACAGAAGTAAATAAGTGGGAAAATTACAATAAATATTAAATCATATGACACAGATGAAGATCACACTGACATGTCTGAAGAATATCTAAATGATTTATTATACTACCCTTGACTGGTTTTTGGGAGAATTGATTTCTCACAGTAATATTGCATCGAAGGCTATTTTTCAAATACTCAGTCAAGTTACATGTAGATGTGATTCGGTCCAGTAAAAACATCCTTTTTCATTTGTTGATGGTCCAGGTAAGATACAAATTTCAATGTAAGGATTGTACATAGTTTTTATTACTCAATTGAACGATTGATTGGTTGATGGGGTGGGGTGTTTAATGCCAACTCTAGCAGTATTTAACTATATCATGGATTGAACAAATTTTATAAATCTATTTCCTTATCTAGAAGACCATTAAATTAGAAATAAGCTGCATTTGATGTTGGATTATCTCTAGGGATGGCAACGAATTTGAACATCCGATTATCGAATACCAAAATTGGTATTCGGTTATTCGGAAAACTTTTAAAATTTTCCGGACAATAAATAATTAATGTTAGATATAATAGAAATCGTACACATAAACCAGCGTTTGGCATCTGTTTACATAACAATTATTGGTCAATTAAATGGTAATTGATCTCTGATCTGCTTATTCCCCCGGCAAAACACTAGCTTGTAGGCTTAACAATGTTAACCAAACAAAGTGATTAAACTGTTATGAACACAATTCAAATTTAAAGTATTGAACTATTAAAAGTGTGTTTGAATTGAATTTCGAGAGATAGGGCTGTGAAAATGCCATCTCCTACATCTAAAGTTTGGAAGTTTTTCAAACGATGTAATGACTCGAAAACTGTCAAATGCCAGTAACTGATTCTCTTGCGTGGTGAAAAGATAATTCCGATAAATATTCAAGACTCTCGGTTCTTGCACGCCAGTATTTAGCTCTTCCGTCAACATCTGTTCTGTCGGAAAGAATCTTCTCGGCAGCAGGTTTGATTGTTACGAAGCTTTGCAACAGACTGTCATCGTCTTGCATCGACCAAATTATTTTCCTTACCAAAAAGTCTGTACCACAATGACCGAATAACAATCATGAATGTGACATGACATAACCTGGTATGTAAATAATTTGTACTGTGTTGTTTATATTTTTTATTTTTTATCATTCAACTGAATCTTTACAATTATAGTTGAAATATAAAATAATGAAAAGAAAGGAAGAAAACAGAAGTGTCATTGAACTCAGCATTGAACCCAGCTGTACCTTTCTTAAACCGAACAAAATCAATTGTCTACCGAGTAACCGGGTACTCGATTGGAAACCTGACCGAGTAACCGGTTACAAGGTTTTAATCGATTTGACATCCCTAATTATCTCCCTTTAATAAGATAAATTTAGAGGTAGGATTATCTCCCTTTACTCAGATAAATAAAAGTATAATAAAATATTCACTTTTGAATGATGCTTGTTTTGCTCTTTTTTTTCAGCCAAATATAAGATTTTTTTACATTACAGGACAAACACAATATATGTACATTGTCGGTAAACATAAAATTCATTCACATTTTCTGCAAAACCGGCCATAAAAGCTTGCCAAAGGTTCCTTATCTACCTGTTTCTAAAGCTCATACAAATAAATTACAGTATAACCTGCTTTAGTGACCACCTCTATTAAGCAATAACTTGTATTATGCGACCTTAATTTTAATTTCCCTTCACAGCACATTTTATAATAATTAAACCTGTCTTATGTGACCCTATTTCAATGTTCCCTTAGGAGGTCACATTTGACAGGTTTGATTGAAAGTATATTTATTGTATATGCAGATGTGAATTCAGCTATTAGTATCATATGATCATAGCCACGACTGCACCTTACTGGACATCTTTTCAAGGGAGATAATGTCACTCTCATAACCTTGAAAGGGGCTGTCGTGGTTGTGATCGTATGGTAGGTGGATTTACAATTACCTATGCAATCAGTGCCTATCACCACTGCTGTTGTGAGTTCGAATCTCACTCAGGGCGAGTTGCACAACATTATGTGATAAAGTTTATCAGTTACTTGCGACAGGTCGGTGGTTTTCTCCAGGTACTCCATTTTCCTCCACCAATAAAACTGACCACCACGATATAATTGAAATATTGTTGAAAGTTTCGTTTAACACCATAATCCAAACCAACGATAGCCAAATCTGTCTTTCAGGGGAGATAATTCATTTGTCTCCCATTACCTTAAGTGTACTATCCCCAACTTGCGTAGCTCTGATTCCATATTCTTCAGGTAGCAGTTCTTCTCTTACACGTAAGTTCTCTTGACTTTCTTGTCGATTCTTTCTTAACGTTCTAAAGAAATACCATGCTATAGCAAGGGAGAAAATCAGGACTAGAACAGGAACAATAATTGCCATGACAATCATAGTGTTGGAAACTGGCTCTTCTTTTGTAACTGAAATAAAATATATATTTCTTTATATTTATATAGTCTGTACCTTTTAACATAAACTAAAACTTGTAAATGAAAGACACACAATAATTACAGTCAAACTGACCAATGAGGCCACCTCTATTAAGAAGTCACCTTTATTAAAAGGTTAACCTTATGCATCAAACAAACACAAATTGAACATCACTCATGAAAGATAAATTTAACCTCACTTGGCAAACAAAGGCAGCTGATTTGTTATTTATTATTACTGGCTTTAATTTATCGTTGACCTTATTTTAAAAGAAATCTTACAGTGAACCATCTTAAGAGTACCATCATTCCAACCCTCTTTGTAGCTTTGTCTGGGACTTTGATGAGTTACAATGAACATACACAATGTAGAAAAAATAATAACAACAAGTCAAATATCGTAGATGTCTGATGTATCACAATTACAAAATTGTGTGTGATTGACGTTGTAATTTTATCGAAGTACAGTCAAATCTGCTTAAACAGTCACCTGTATTAAAAGATTACCCTTTTCTGGTCTCGTCATAGAAAAAAATCATATGAATTGAACCTCTTTTAAGAGGTCATCTGTCTTAAACAACCACTTTATATTTGTCCTACATGGTGTGACTGTACATTGTAATATCAACAGAAAATAAAGGACATTCCCATCCTCAATTTAGTAATTAGATCATACCTGGTTTGTTGAGAGTGATGGGAGAAACAGTAGGTACAAAGTCTTTGTTGCACATTTCTTTCACACAACAATCCACAGCGACATGTTCCACATGCCAGTTGTCATTCCGCCTTCCCTGACATATTAACAACTGTTTCTGCTCGTCATATCCACATCCTCGTCTAACGACCAAGGGGTTATTAGAATGGTCAGCCATAACAAAACACTGTAGAAAAATAGAAAGACATTTTAGTAAATTTGTAACTAGATTCACAAAATGGCTGCCACTAGTCTTCTGGAGCACCTGAGTTCACCCCTGGTTTTTAGTGGGGTTAATTTAAACGTATTTCATTCAGAAAAGTACTGAAAAGGGATTCATGTTACTCGATCTTTATTTTTAAGAGTATGTTTTGTAGATCGTTGTTTGTCTTTTTGTACTTTTTCGCTTGTGTTGTTTGTTCTTCTTCATTTTACAGATTCTGATCATGATCACCCTTATTAGTAACATCTGTTTATCTCTCCTATGTGTGTCCTACCTGCTACCAGACCTGCTTTTAAGAGGACAACAAAAAAGCGGAAATCGGCAATCGGAAGTATTGAATATACTATAAAAAAAGGAATCGCAACGGTAAAATCCGGAATAAAAAAAATCAGGTTTGTGCTACGTCAAGAAAATTAATGATCTAATCTGGAACCTATGCTATCAGTGCCTATCACCACTATCGTGTGTTCGAATCCCGCTCAGACGAGATGACCTTGATACAACATTATGTGAAAAAGTTTGTCAGTGACTTGTGACATGTCGAAGGTTTTCTCTGGTTTCCTCCACCAATAAAACTGACCGCCACGATATAACTGAAATATTATGGAATCTGGCGTTAAACATCATAAACCAAACCTTCAGTCATTTACATTAGCTATAATTATTACCTTAAAAACTGCATCGGTGGCTTAATGGTCATTGTGTTCATGCCTCCAGTGTCGTAGATCGTGGGTTCGAACCCCGGTCTGATCAAATCAAAGACAACAAGATGAACTGTGAGCTAATGCTCACTTATGATACCCCCGCATATATGTTCAATGTGTATAAAAACCAACTAAGTCGGCAAACAGGAAGTAGGAATCTGACAGGTCCAAAAACGCTTCCCACAATATGGCATATATGTACCTATATGAAGCTAATGTGACCAAATATCAGATTTCTGCCATCAATAATTGCTGAGAAAAATGCGACGAAAAATATCTGGGACGGACGGACAAGAGGTAAAACAGTATATTCCCTCTCCGATGGAGCGGGGGTATAATTAAATTGGTATAGTGCTGCTTCTCCGTTCATCATGCAGCACTAAGGAGTAAGATCAAAGACTGGGGTGGCTCTCAGGATAAGGCCAAAAAAAAATATATGTGTGTTTACTGTCACATGTCAAACAAATCTAGGGTCGGTCGGTCGGGATAATTTTTTTTTTTTTTTTTTTTTTATTATCGACAAAACCGGAAATAGTCGTTCCCGGTTCCGGAATCCGATTCCGGTATTTAATTTTCGAAAATTTCGGTAAAATGACGAATTATGCAGTTTTTCTACCTTCTTTGCTCTCAATTTCGACAAAAAGCTAGCAGTTGAATAAATAAAACATTGCTGCTGGTTAAACAACAAAAATGGTTATCCGAATTCTGTGTTAAAATGCATAGGGTTGCTAGCAAAAATTAGGGTAGGTCGGGTGACCGTAAACACACATATTTTTTTTTTTTGGCCTAATGTGACTTAGTGGAGTGATGTCTACCTGCAAACTGTTGTTTTAATGGGCTAACACAATAAAATCCAACAAAGTACATATGTGTATTGTCTAGTACAATAAATAAATAGATATCAAATTTAGTGTGCATGACACATGTGACATGGAATAACCTTCATCAGGTACGCTCAAAGTCAAAAGGTTACAAAACCAAATAATCTCACAAGATTTGGGAGCAAGTAAACCAAAGGGCCTAAACAGGATCGCCAAAATCAGCTAAGGTCATGACCTATGCCTGATGGAGGAGAACATTAGTTTTAATGATAATTACATTATTTATGAACATCATTATCATCTCATCAAAATGTAACTTGGTCTTGCCATAAAATTGCTGCAAAACTGTTCACTTGTGAGTTAAACATCAATCACTCACTCTTCTGTTTAAGACAACAACAGAGATATACATATACATACCCCCACATCTTCAGTTGATTCACAATAATCCTTGCCCATAATACAGTAATGGTGGGTGCACGCACATTTAAACTTCGTCATTCTTCTTCTGGCTTCCTCCACTAACGTTGAGTTCGTTGGTCGAAACCCTGTAACATGAAAAATAGAGCTAATCAATGATTGGTGGATAAAAAATAGTGGTAACCAATGATTGGTGGATAAAAAAATAGTGGTAATGGTAATCAATGATTGGTGGATAAGATAAAAAATAGTTGTAATGGTAATCAATGATTGGTGGATAAAAATAGTGGTAATCAATGATTGGTGGATAAAAATACTGTGGTAATCAATGAATGGCAGATAAAAAATAATGGTAACCAATGATTGGTGGATATTATGTGATTTACTTCATAAAATAAAACATCATTTCGGAAGTGTAATGGAAAACATTCAGCCACCTCAAGATGGCGGGTTCAACAGCTCAAAATACAAACTTAATTTGTTGGACTTATAGCTATGGGTCTAACAACTCAAAATACAGATATAAAAGTCAAAATACAAATTCAATATTGTCAGACTAATAATATGGTTCCAATTTTTATTTTAGGTAAAAATACACAAGTTAACCATGCAATACTGAGTCCAAATACAAATTCTATAGTTATCATAATCATTACATGCACAATTGCATATCAGTGGTGTAATGGTTGTGCTGGCCTTGAGTGTTGTAGATTGTGGGTTTGAGCCCCGGTCGGGTCAAACCAAGGCTATAAAATATGATGTGTTGCTTCTCCGGTAAGCATGCAGCTTTAAAGAGTAAGAGCAAAACTTGGTTGTCATGGAATCATGATAATGTGTCTAATAGAAATGTCTACCAGTGAACTGTTATTTCAGTAAGTTACAATGTCAGCACTATGAAAAGCCAATTAAACATGTTTTTTTTTATTGATATTTTTGTCAACTAAAGCGTGTTGGTCTAGTACAAACATAAAAATGGACATCATCTTCATCTTATCGAATGTAATTTGGTCTTGCCATGATATGGCTGAAAAAGTGCTCAATTGGCATTAAACGACAATCACTCACTCATACATTTTTGTACCATGCACACATTATATAATTAGAGGACAATTTTTGTCATACATGTTAATTAAAATCCAAATTTGATTTCAACTTTCTATTTGTGCCTTTAGCTTTGATATTATAGCTATATACTGTCGCCGAATACTAAATATTACCTCTTAAAATATGGTGCAATATCCTTTTGGATAGCTGCCATCAAACCCCAAATATTAATTAAATAATTAAATTACCTCTGCTATTGTTCAGTCACCCAGCAATATTTTTTTTTATTCCAAATTCAAACTAATACTCCAAAATTGAAATTCTTAATTTTAAAATGCATTCACTTCAGCGAATATGGTTCTCTTGTCTTATAAAAGTTTTAGTTAAATGCAAACAGTTTCAGATCTAGAGAAATTTATATTACATTTTGTCGTTCAGAGAAATTTGCATTTTCTTGTTAATTCAAAAATTTAAATTCTGATACAATTTTAGAAAAATTTGCATTTTCTTGTTAATTTCAAAATTTAAATTCGGCCATAAATCTTATTGACAATAGGACACTTCTTTTTTTTTCATTTTTATTGCCTTTTGTTATGTTGTAATTTGTGTCCCTCCCCCTTTCTCAATGTTACATAATCATCATGACAAATCACTTAACTCCATACAAGAAATTTATATTAAACAGAACTTGTAAATTCTTAAAAGTTTTTTTCTCCATTCAATGTAAATGACACGTACTTGAGTATCAGTCTCAACTTTACTAATAAATTCGACGTTTTTCAAAGTTTCATTACAATGGGGCGAGGTGCTCAAGTTTACACGATGCAGCTTTTCAAAAACGAAAAACGCTGTTGAAAATGTTTTGTTTGACGCAGTCTTGCTGGCACCAATGCATTGTTAAATCACAATTTCATGCTTAAGCCTCATACTAACATTGGGAAGTATTTGCAATAGGGACTCTCGAAACAAACTCTTTTCTTTCAAACAAATTGTATTAGGAAAAGTAAAGCTTTATTGATATTTAAACAATACCTGTACCACACTGAGAAACGGATACTTAAAAGTCAATGGCAGGATAGAAATTGAATTAAAAAGGAATGGGGCCTCCAATGGGGGATCTTATAAGTTTATTTGTAGATTAAATCCCAGGAAAATGAATATGACTTGTTGAATGAGAAAATCGTTTCTAAATAAAATTTCATCAAATTATTGATTGAAACAATGAGAGACCTCGGTGGTCATGTGGTTTTTATGAAAAGCTACAAATGTATACATCTACAGATATACATATACATGTAGTTAGTTTAGAATTGGGTTTATGTTGTTTTATGCCACTTTCAACAATATTTCAGTTATATCGTGGAGGTCAGTTTTATTGGTGGAGGAAACCGGAGTACATGGAGAAAATCACTGACCTGACAAAAAAAATAAAGTGTCTATTTTATTAAACAATTAATAAATAAACAAATACTGTGTATACTAATATAGTTATAAAAATGTCCTTTATCGGGCCCCATCATATTGATTTGTTTTCATTCATCTGCAGTATCTATTTACATATAGTTTTTACCTTTAAGAAGTGTGGTACTCCACACTATTTGTATAGCTATACTTTGATGTTTTTAGGATTTGGTGGGAATTAAACTGAAAAATCAAGAAACCTACTTGAAAAAAAATTAACATGTCTAAATTGAAAAATAAATAGAGAATTATGGTAACTAATATTGTTCACATAAATTTCAAGAAAGATTTTTTTTTCTTGAAATTCCTAACCCCTCCCTCTATTTAAGGCATAAATATATTGAACCATAATATTTTCAAAAAGATAATAAAATGTGATTAAATTTTTTTTTAATTCCAAATTTGAGAATTTTTCTTTTTTGACTTCTTTCAACTCTAATTCTAAGCAAAGGTACATGCATGATGCAGTATACTTAAGGAAATCATATTTGACATAACTTTATATAAGTTAGAGAATTTTTAACTAGATTATTTTTTACAATTCCTTTTTAATTTAGAGTGAGTGATTGTGGTTAAATGCTATTTTTCAGTTATATCATGGCAAGAACAAGTTAATTTTCAATGAAATGATAATGAGGTCCGCTTTGTACAAGACCAACAAGTTGAGTTGGATTTTTATAGTTCTAGCTCACAGAAATAACAGTCAGCAGATAGACATATCGCCCCACTCTGACACATTATCCTGATTCCGAGCCAACCAGTTTTTGCTCTTTCTCCTTAATGCTGCGTGCTTAGTGGAGAAGCAACAAATACCAATTTTATAGTCTTTGGTTTGACATGATCGGGGCTCGAACCCACGACCTACCGCACTCGCAGTGAGCACGATAACCATTACACCACCGATATTGTTCTTTTTAATTTAAAACAGATCAATGAATAGCCTTCATATTAAAACAATCAATGAACAATAGACAGTTTGAACATTTCTGATTTTGATTCTAAAATTATATGATTTACAGGAGTTATTTCCCTTTTAAGGAAGACATATAGAATCTAACACCGGCAAAAGTGCAAGACAGGGAAATCTCCGACACCCGAGGGTAAGATTTCAATCACTCGCAGACGAGGCTTGCCGAGTCGGCGAAAGATTGAAATCTTACCTGAGGGTGTCAGAGATTTCCCTGTCTTGCACTTTTTGCCGGTGTTTGATTTTATTTCTCACTTTTATCAGCTGTTTTTGGTTTCGTGTTTGTTTGACAGTTATGTACTTTTAGCAGACGATCATGTAAACAATGTGAGTTATTTCCCCTTCATGTTAATGAAAAAAGTTTTTTGTGTATTGCGTGAAGGGTATTATGTAATAATATGGCTGATTGTTAGGATTTGCGTGTTTATAAAAGATTGAAAACTTATACAGTGAATTGTTTATTTTAAAAAGGAAAAGTATGGAGAATTGGGGGAGGCAGTTGACATTAACTGTACAGCATGCATTTGCCGGTAAAACGCAAGTGATTTTTTTGTCTTGCACTAGTGCAAGATAAGAAAATCTCACATCCCTAAAAATAGGAACTGGTCTGTCTCAAAGGTGAAAAAAAATGGTCCCATAAACTGTTCAAAATTTGAATGTTGGAACAAAAGACAAATTTTCTATTTGTTATACGATTATCCTATAGTATGAGAAAATTATACTCAAATTTGTTGTCCTTTCTATTGCTCTTGCTACATATTGTAGACCAGATACATGTACATAACATCACCGCAGCTGCCAGTAAAGCAATACCAATGCATGTCTTGCCTTCAGAGACTTTCCTCACAATTGCAAGCGAGACAGAAAATATGTCTTCTGTTAACTGAATTATTCAGGCAAAAAAATACCTTCTAGCTATATATTATACTATACCTGTATATAATGTATAATGCTTCATATTTTGTTGAAAAAACTTGAATCATATTGACCGAATTAAAAAAAAAAAGTTTGCACAAGAAATCCCAGCCCCTACTCCACTACAGATCACTGTATCTAGTACAGTTTACTGTAGACGTTATGTATGACAATGTCAGATTATGTAAGCTACAGTAAGTAGACACCGACATACATGTTAATTGTTCTCTATATATTTCATGTAAAACCAATTCTTTTAATAAATTATACACATCAAGAAGGGTCGCAGGGGCTAACTAGCCCAAATTTATGATCTCTACACCAGGTAAAACAGTGGTCATTTCTTGACCAATTTTGTTGAAATTTTCATCATAATCCTCATGTAATTTTTTGATTGACAGTTTTCAACTTTTCATGATTTAAACACACAGTCTTGAATTCTTGAAGTTCAAAAATACTATAATTATATATATATATATATATACAATGTAGTAGTTTGTCACGTTCAAATTAAGATTTTGTGCTAAAATTGTGAATTTCTTAAAAATCTCAAATCACAAAATTACAATTAAGTATACGAAATTTATGAATAAAATCTTCAAAACATCATGAGCGAATTCGAAAACTTCAGCAAAATTGGTCAAGAGATGACCTCTTTGTAATTTTTTGAAAAACTGACATGTGCATGTACAAAAAAATTTATATTAGGAAGAATCGGAGGTGATCAACAAATATGTTTCCATAGTCTACATGTACTACTTACCAAAATCATGTAAATTAAAATAAGAGTAATCCAAATATGTAAAAGCACAAAAATCCAACTCTTTCTTTTTTTTTTACACAAAAAAATTCTGCACTATTAATTGGCTACTAAAAATTCAATAATATTCAAAAATATGTGACAATATACAGACAGACATCTACAAATGACAATAATTTGCTCAAATCTAGCACACATTAATAGTATCCAGCTCATCAATTGGAAGGAATTTGACAAATACAACCCGAGTGATTTAAAATCTTTTGATTAAAATTTTCCAGGTGTCAAATGATCACTTTCAGTAGTTGTTACAAAAAAAACAACATTTAATTTAATTTCAATCAACAGCTGTGAATTTTCAACTCAATACAAAATGTTGAAAACCATACAATGAACACTTTACAGAGCTTTAAAACAAATCGACACATTTAAAATGGTCGTAGGATGTGAAATTTTGTTGGGTTTTAGGATTAACAAGAGTTTAAGCAAATAAAATATTTATTAATACTTCACTCCTGATCATGACATGGGACAAAAGAACCGCTGGCCACTGCCGAAACTTAGACAAAAAGGTCATGCACGAGTAGACATGATTGATTCTTTGTGTATATTACTATGAATTACTTTTGAATCGTGAACACCTGGACACAAAACGTAAAATAAATATTCATGATTTTACATATAATTCTTGTATCAATAAAAACTATTAAAACTTTTCATATTTACTTGAATCCTTCAATAATGACTTGTCAAAACACAGAGAAGTTTTCTGAAAATAAACATGTAAAAACTTTTTAGCATCACAAGAAAAAAATGTGCATTAGGCCAATCTTCAGATTATAGCTATGAATATATCTATCACAGGAACAAGACACTATTAGGCATTTCAAAACGGGGCAGTACCAGGAAGTCCTCACAATGAGCAACGGTCCTCCAGATTATAGCTATGAATATACCTATCACAGGAACAAGACACTATTAGGCATTTCAAAATGGGGCAGTACCAGGAAGTCCTCACAATGAGCACCGGTTCTCCAGTACCAGGAAGTCCTCACAATGAGCACCGGTCCTCCAGCTCAATAAAACTTTGTTCAGACTAATAAATTTTTCAGTTTTTATTTAGATAGTCAAACCTGTATTAAAAGGTCACATTTGGGACAAAGAAAATGTGGCCTTATAAGACAGGTAACCTCTTAAAAGAGATTCAATATTCATATGAAACTTTCTATGATAGGACAAGAAAAATGTGACCTTTTAATATAGACAACTGCTTAATAGAGATGACCGCATGGGCAGATTTGATTGCATATAATAAATAAATTCAAGAATTTGATTTGGACCAGTAAATTCAAATTTTCATTTCGAGGACTATCAGGTACTTTTACCTGCTTAAAATGGTCTTTGGTACCTCCTGATTTTAAAGAGTGTTGCATAAGATATTCATGAAAATTGTTCAAATTTTAATAAAAAGTACTGCCTGTAAATAGTGAAGTACTGGTAGACTTGAAAAATATTGAAAGCCCAGACTATATTTCTAAAAATTCCATGTAGTCATTGATTGATAAAAAAAATTGTCAATGTGCACATTGTAAATATAAAAAAAGATGGCTTCAGTTCAAATCCAAAAAATAGCAAAAAAGTATCCAAATCGGTTTCCTTTTTTTGTGTGAATGGTTTTCATTTTTAAACTGTGGTATTGCTGGATGTAGGATTACCTAATGCTTTATCGAGAACATGATTTATTGGATTGCAGACAACTATATATAAACACAAGTCACATTTATCATGCTGCTGCTGATGATCTCCCAGTTCCACCGTGAATCGGTCACGATTGTTCTGTCCACACTGAGACAGTAAAACCCGTCTTGCGTAATTTAACTTTCCAAAGGATGATCATTTGATGCAAATTATAGGGTCACTTAAGACAGGCCTAGGTGGTCGCTAAATTAATAAGAAATGTACTGTGAAAGGAAATAAAAATTAAGGTCACATAATACAAGTTATTGCTTAATAGAGGTGGTCACTAAAGCAGGTTTCACTGTAACTTAATAGATCTAGAGGTGGTCACTAAAGCAGGTTTCACTGTAACTTAATAGAGGTGGTCACAAAGCGGGTTTCACTGTAACTTAATAGAGGTGGTCACTAAAGCAGGTTTCACTGTAACTTAATAGAGGTGGTCACTAAAGCAGGTTTCACTGTAACTTAATAGAGGTGGTCACTAAAGCAGGTTTCACTGTATGAAATTCAAATAAAAGTTAATAAAAAATGTGTATAATATTTTTATAATGTTGCTCTATTTTCATTCAACAAAATAGCATTACATATATTTTAATTAGGAAAATCAAATTATTTACTTTTATTTGAATTTTTTAATCACTGATTTAAGTAACTTTATAAAATTATGGGTTATCTCCCTTGGTTTCACATACTTAAAGGCATATTGTCTACCAAAATCGTAATTTTTTCATACCCAAAATTATTATTGTTTTCTGTACTGACCTTCATAAAATGAAGATTAACACAGAGTTATGCTGCAAAAGATACGATTTTTTGACAAAAAAGACCCAAAACTATCGTTATCGTAATTATTGTCCAGGATAACAAGAATTCAAATCTATTCATATGACCTTCTATGCGACCCCGTCTTGAGCATGCACACTGTTTAGAAACAATAAACAACATGTGGTTCTTGGGCAAAAGATTTGGTCTCGCTCAGGTCAGTGCATAATTAATTAGCTTCCAGTAACGATGGTCAGCTTTTTTAAATCGAAAAAACAACGTTTCGTAGCGTATTCGCCAATAATTCGGTGTTTAATCTTCATTTTATGAAGGTCAGTACGGAAAACGACAATAATTTTGGGTATGAAAAAATTACAATTTTAGTAGACAATATGTCTTTAAATCACATCATCATGTACCAGTGATAAATTAATCACCTGTCAAGAGGACGGACGTACCCGGAGAAAACCACCAACCTGTCGCAAATCAGACAAACTTCATCACATAGTGCTGTATCGAATACACCTGGCCTGAGTGGGATTAAAACTCAGAACATTAGTGGTGATAGGGACTGACTGTATACATGTAGGTACTTATAAATCCAACTACCATACGATCACAAACACGACGACCCCGGCCCCTGTCAGGATGATTTTGCCTCGGTTAATTCATGTTTTATGTTATTCAGAGATTTTCTTCAGTGTACATTTGTATTTATTTTTCATCTAATTATATCTAAATTTTAATATACATGTATAGTCAAACCTGTATTAGGAGGTCACCTTTAAGGTAAAGATAAGTGGTTTCATAAGACAGGTGACCTCTTAACAGAGGTTCAATTCATATGAAATTTTCTATGATAGGACAAGAAAAAGATGACCTTTTAATACAAGTGACTGCTTAATAGAGGTGATCCCATGAGCAGGTTTGACTGTATACCTTATAAGTATATGTTATCTGGATGTGAATTGATTGATACCGAAAATATCAGCCTGCCGAGCCAGAATATGAAGCTTGGTGACGAGTGAGCGAAGCGAGCGAGTCACAAACTTCATATTCTGTCGAGCAGGCTGATATTTTTCAGTATCAATCATATTCACATTCAGATGACATGCTTATCATCCTTAAATCAAACATAAACACGGATACATCTATATTTGTATTTTCGCGGGAAAAATCACGATTCAAAATATTCAAAATACGCTTCCCCAAAACATAGTTCATAAGTAGTTTGCAAATATATCATTCATTTTTACAGGTTTATATAAATGTTGAGATTGTTGAATTTTTCCTTTAATGGTGATATTCATTGCTTTTTTTATTACAACCATCAAAGTCGGCAATAGGATTCACTGGTTTTGTTTACCATATCCGTTCCGTTCTAGAAAACAAAAAAGGTCACGACCTCGCTTATGACGTAAAAATTATGACGTCTTAGCAGAGGTTATCAAGAATTGTGACAAGTACATTTTTGTAGGACGATGTTTGTTGATATTGCTGACACGACAGTTCCTAATTTGATATATGTTTAAAAAATAAAATGTTAACTAGCTGTTGATGAATTGTATTTACTTTTGTCATCTTCACAGGAATTATCGTTTAAATGTTGGGAGAATTTGGTGATAACTCCTGCTCACTGTTGATAAGTCCAGTTCAGCTCACGTGAACTTTGATACAAGTTTTGCTTATGGAGTCAGCAGGTAGATATACCAGGAGGGAAGGATGATAAATGAATATTTTAAATGTCTGCTACAGTACATAAAATCATTTGTTTATGTGATCTTACTAAATTTGCATTAAAAATCATATTAATCAGAGGCATATCCAGATATTTCCATAATATATATATACATGTATAGGGGATGGAGTTAAGAAAAAAATCATATCTCAAATCAATTTCTTTTTAGGAAAAACCATAAGATACTGAGCCATATATCAAAGTGAAAATTACAACACACGGTGAATAGAAAATGACATGAAGGAAGAAATTGGAAATATTCAGTTAAAACACATTTTCACTAGTCTATAACTTAGCTAAAAAAAAAAGGGGGGGGGGGGGGGGGGGGCTATGTTATAATGATGTTAAATTAAACACAAGACTGGCCCAATTATATGGCAATAGCCCAAGTCACTAACTCTGGCCTGGGCCCCTGGCAATTTGTCACAGGTATACATAGCTTAACTACCGTATATATACAGTCAAACTTGCCCATGCGGTCACCCCTATTTAGCAGTCACCTGTATTAAAAGGTCACCTTTTTCTTGTCCTGTCATAGAACATTTCATATGAATTGAACCTCTTTTAAGAGGTCACCTGTCTTATAAGGCCACTTTTTCTTTATCCCAAAGGTGACCTCTTAATACAGATTTTACTGTATACATGTATGTTTACCCTTCGTGAACTCTAAAATCTGCAGAACGCCTCAAAATTTAAATTGTACCCTTCATGAACCCCAACATCTGTCAAACATCTCAAAATTTAAATTGTACCCTTCGTGAGCCCCAACATCTGTCAAACACCTCAAAATTTAAAAATCTATCCCAAAGAATTTAATCTGCTAAAAAATACTAATAAAATTAATTTATTTTGGATGATACTCCAATGATAAGATTAGACTTGGTCCAGTAGAGAAGTAAAAAGACCAGTTAACATTATACCATGTTCTTCACAGATTACTGCCTGTATGATCCAACATGGATCCTGTGTTAGATTTAACAGGAAATTATTCTGTGTGACTAATAAACAACTTATTCTACAACATGTAGTTAATTCTGCATTCAATGAAACCCCAGGTGTCCAAATACAAAAAAAAATATCAAGAAAATCTCATAAAAATCACGTCTCTAAATATAATTACATAGGTGTTGATCTTTTGTGCAAATAATATCAAGTTTTTAATGAAAATTGTATTAAAAGCTAGGCGATATTACCTTATTGTCATACACATATAAATGTACAGGTACATACCGAAAAAAAAAAGGAAGAATTTTTACACATACAATGTACACGTGTACTAAAGTCCTCACGATGAGCATCGGTCCTCTGGCCAAAGACCAGTAAAACTTTGTTCGGACCAGTAAAATTTTCAGTTAAATTTAAAATTGGAGTAGGAGGGTAAAAATATTGACATGTGTTGCTGTTTAAAATTCATTTCCATTTGAAAATGAAAAGTAACTTTAAAACACACTATTTAAGAATGATTGCCCTGAGCATATTCGTTATTAATACAAGGACAAAAAAAAATTCTTTGTTTTCAATCAAACAAAGCCAAGGCCAAGACGTTAGGAACAAAATTTACAACTGCATAAAAAAGGAAGAGCAACAGTGTGTGGTTACACAAGGTAAAATTGTCTATGAAAATGACGTTGGAGTTTGATACACATGCCCCCATACATAATATTCCCTCAGAGTGACAACAATACATACACATGCCCCCATACATATATTCCCTCAAAGTGACAACAATACATACCCATTCATACAATTTTTGAAGAACTAAAACTATTCACATTCATTATTCAGTTATTTGTGATCCATTCACATATTGGACTACATTTGATTCGGACCAGTAAATTCAAATTTTCATTTCGAGGACCTGTACGTATGTACTGAGTGAGTGATTGATTATTGTTTTATGCCAAATGAACATTATTTCAGCTACATGTACATGTATATCAAAAGGACAAGTTACAATCTATGAGATGATAATAATGTCCACTTTAATTTGTACTAGATCAACACGCTTGGCTGGATTTTTTAAGTGCTACATGTGGTATATACCTCAATGAATCAACAGCCTCGCATGTGCACGGAGAGGAGACTTCTCTTTCAAGGACCTAACAGTGGAAAACAACAGGGAGAAGAGTTTGAATGGTGTGAACTTGACAACTTTCATGTTGGGCGCCATATTTGTTACGTATTGTGTTTGGAACGTTTCAGTATTTATCATAGTGTGTTATAGGGTAATTAACGTTTTACCAAAGGTTCCTAACTATTTTTATGGTAATAACCAGTTCCACTTTGGTATCTCTATGGCAACAGCCGGTAAATGGAAAACCAATCGGTAAATTGGTAAACGAAAAGCATAAAAGGCGCGGTTTACAAAATGTTTAGTTGTCTTCTACCCAGGGCAACCCATTGTGTCACCAGAGCACCCTTATCGAGCAGATCAGATATCATATACCAGTGAGATACCAATTCCAGAACCAGTCCCAGTGTGTGAAACTAAATTTTGTGGTATCATAGACCAGTTTCTATCTTACAATTTTACATAGACCTCACTGTACATTATATATACAACAATTTGAAAATTTGACATTAGACCAGCTTGATTATACATGTAGACATTGTCTATAGGTCTACCGCTAATTTTGCACACTGCAGTCCGCAGACCAGTAATCGTTAAACTTAGAGATACCAGTACCAGAACCATGGATAGTACCAGGTCCGTTTAACCCATAATTTATAGGTCGACTATTTACCGAAATTACCCTTTTTGGAAATACTTTACCAAATTACCGCTATATGTCAAGTCATATTTTTGGCAACAATATTTCGTTATATTTTTAAAGTAATGCATACTGTATATGCACTTTTTGTCTGAATAATTACATGAAGGACACCAGACCTTCCACTGCCATTATTTTCTGGTTTTATCTTCATACCCATCGTTGATGGTTTTCCGAACCGAGTTACAGTGGACCAACTCCCAAAATAGACAATAATTTAAGTACACACGCATCCAATTATTCGTCGACTTAATCTCGGTACGGAATATATTAAGATCATTCCTTGCTTCGATGATTCAATATTAACTATTATGTATCTAATTTAAAAGTTCTAGATGTAAACTATTTATTTACTGTTGTAAAACTTATAGAAACGTTTTAATTATGTTATTGTTAAAGTATCATTAGTGAATATTTATTCATTATTAATACACGTGTACAAGTTAATTATCTACAAATGCCTTGGTTGTAATGTACAAATCTCCCCGTTTTCGTACAGGACCTGTGGCAAACATACTCTGGCTACACATACAGTATATATAGTCAATGCTTTTTGACAAACAATAAAGTGAGTACAAGTGAGTTATTGTTGTTTAATGCCAATTCAGCAATTTTTCAGCTACATGTATATCTTGGCGAGAACAAGTTAATTTTATCTATCACACTCGAGGTGAGCACGCTAACCATTACGTCACCGATGCGGCTTAAACAATAAAGAAAAGTAAACCTTCACATTAAAGGTGACTTCTTTGTTTGAATCGTGAACAGTGCCAATAATATATACATTTTGTAGTTTTCGTCACTTCAGATCATGATCAGGGATCAACAGCTGTAAAAACTAGCTGCATCTCAATGTAGTTCTTGAGGTTTAGGCTTGTTAAAATTTGATTGCTTGTGTACCTGCATTTCATGTCCATGAGAAATAATGTTCGATAACACAAATCAGGATTGTTGACAAGATAGAGGCAGCTGTGCAAGAGGAAATTATTTTACTCATTAGATTGAGGTTTTCTCCATTGTTACATCTTTGTTTTGTAGATAAAAACCACCGACCTATTGCAAGTCACTGACAAACATTATCACATATTATTAAATGATAAGGAATTTTGCTTTTCGCTGATTGGCCTAAACAGTACTTTCTTGGTTGTACCTCAGAGTGAGTTCACCTCGCATGAGCCTCAGGGGGTCTATTCGGGGTTTCAACTTTGTCCAACCAGAGACGAGATTTCATTTCCAGTCGGCCAATCAAATTGCACATCTTAGCGAACATTCGTCATTGTATCTTCTGCTTCATGTAAACAAACATGGCAGACGGACGGTTCAGTTTCAAGCGGAAAAGAAAAACGTTGCCAAAATCAGTTCAATCAAATGAACAGTGTTCAAAATATTACCTCCAATTCAGCACCATTTATGGCTCTACCAAACATCACAAATTATGGAAATATTATCATCAATTACAATATAAAAAATAAAAAAAAACTACTAAAGGTCTTCAAAAGGAAGAACAAAATTATGGAAAATTATGATTTAAAATAGATTTCTGTGATATCTGTTTTATTTCTATTATGATTTTTGTCATCATTGTAGGAGTGTAACAATATACTGAATGACGATACATCGCGGTATTTTATTGACCACACGGTACACGGTACAATGGGTGCCCCTTACGATATTGATGACACGATACGACTGGGTGCTCCTTATGATATTGACGCCACGGTACAACTGGGTGCGCCTTACGATATTGGCGATATTGTTTCAACAGATCATTTCTTTAGTACCAAAAACTGTTAAAATCAATGAAATAAAATAACTTTTTTATTCCCAAATCAAAATTTCTTTAGCTACATAAATATTGTGGGTTTTTTTAAATATTAGTTTTAATTTTCACGGACATATATGGCAAATCCTTAAGAGAAAAAAAATGGCAACGCACACAAAGGTATACAAAATGTCACAATACGTATCGTGATACGCATCGTCACTTGTCTAAAATATCGCGATACGTATCGTGATAAAAATTCTGTATCGTTACACTCCTACATCCTTGTTATAATAATATTTGTCAAATATGCTGTTGAAAAGTTTGAAAAATTCCTTATTATTTAATAAAGCAGTTAGGCCAAAAAAAAAATGTGTGTTTACGGTCACCCGACCCACCCTATTTTTCAGCCGCCGACCCTAACCTTTTTTATCAGCAATTATTCCACCCTAATTTTTGCTAACGACCCTATCAATTTTTACACAGAATTCGGATAACCATTTGTGTTGTTTAATCAACAGCAATGTTTTATTTATTCAACCGCTAGCTTTTTGTCGAAATTGAGAGCAAAGAGGGTATAAAAACTGTGTAACTCGTCATAAAACAAATGACGGCTTACCGGAAATTTCGAAAATGGAATACCGGAATCGGATTCCGGCACGACTATTTCCGGTTTTGCCAATAGTTAAAAAAAAAATTAATGCCGACCGACCGACCCTAGATTTTTTTGACATGTGACAGTAAACACACATATATTTTTTTTTTGGCCTTATTGACTTTTAATTTGGCCTCGGTCAATCAATCATTGACCAGGTCTGTATAGTCACGAGTAGACTGAAATTAAGTCAATAATTATATAAGGTTGTACACCTCGCCATGGTCGAGATACGAACTCACAAAATCAGTGGTGATAGGCACTGATTGCATAGGTAGTTGTAAATCCAAGTACCATACGATCATGACGGCCCCATGCATAGATACTGATGAGCATTGTAAGTCTGCACACCAATATTGCTTCCGTTTCCGTTTCTAATGTAAACATTGTCTGTTATATTTTGTACATTGTACAGCAAGCTTCGACATACCAAATATCGCATCTGCCGCTGACATTTCACCCCATTTTTTTCATTCCAAGCCCTCCATACCTGGTACTAGAAGTGGTGCACAGACTTATAAAACATATCAACAAATAACATCAGGGTATGTAGATTTTTTCCGTTATTGTTCTTGTTATTCTATTTTTTTTTACATCGATCGCAATGAAAAGAAGAATGATTTAATTTGTTTTTTATACCAAATTTACATAGAGAAACATTTTTTTCCACAAAATTAATGTAGTCAATCATGGAATCACTAGGTGCACAGACTTGGTACTGTAGTGTAGAAGTTGAATGAGTTATTTTTAAATGGGTGGTTTAATATACTGTCTTGGCACCGGTGTTCGCGCATCCGGTGAGTTCGCGCATACGTATTGTACATGTCAAAATTGCAAAATCATTGGAAAAGTTAAGATGGAGATTACTGGTATGTGAGGATTAACTCTAATTATATTAAAGGATATCAAATGTTTTCAAATTTGAGCTTATTTTGAAGGAATAGGTATAAACTTCAATTTCGAAAACTTTGAAAATAAAATCTTTCCTTTATTCATTTTAAGAACCATCCAAAGTATGTATGCGCGATATCACCGGACGTTGCAACATTTGTCAAAAATCGAGGGTTGGTTTGTTTACACTTCGTTTTCACTGAAATGTTAAAAATTGTAGCGGAATCCGGATAAAGACCATAAAGATAATACTTCAATGTATTTGAGGATGATTTAAATTAATTCAATAACATTTTGGTAAGCTGTGCAATTAACCACTGAACCCTTAGGTGCGCGAACACACCGGACGGCTCTGTATATATTATACAGAAATAGACAGAATGATAAATGTAGTATTTTTTAATGACTGTTTAATACAGAAATGGGCATTTTTCATAGTTTGAAAAAAGGGGGAGAGGGTGCCGTATCCTGTCCCCGACTATCTGTTATAATGACAAGAAAATGTCATTATGGTGCCATCAAGTCTGTTAAACGAACGACGTTAACTTAATCTGATAACTTGTGCAGTGTGTACACAGTCGAGAATCCGCTGACTTCTTATATTTACCAGCTTTCAGTGATCACAGGACTAATTTTATTGTGTATATGTTTTAATATCTCTTAAGATAAGTCCATAAAATAAAACAAATTTAAATACAATTTTGTAAACAATGCAATGCCACCATCATTGACAATGCCAATGGAGTTTTCGCTTTTCTTTATTCGAGTCTGACCTTAAATACACGTTTATCCGTGGATGGGCCGTTTGTGTGGTCGATCTCTTTAAGGTAAAACAATAATAATTCTTACCACATGTTAGGGGGAATACACAGAAAACGACAAAAATTTCTATTTTTAACATCATTCCGCCATGACAGTCATCTGCAAGTGTTCCAGTTGAGTAATTTTCACGGTGTATTGCATTCACAAATGACGTCGATTCACTAAATGCTCCGCTTTGGGTTTTTTGTTGTACTGAATTGTTGAACATAAATTTATCTACACAATATTTGAATATATTACAAATCTGCGAAAAATTGCGACACATACATTAAACTAGAGACATAGTACTATAATTAGAGAGACAAAAAACTCCTAGAAACCAGTTAACATGTAAAAATACCATCCAGCCACCAATTGACTTTTAAACAGCTTTGTTATCAATGACCCAGTTTTATACGGTTTGTTATTATTTTATTTCTTTACATTTTTCCATAGGGTATAATATATATTTTTTTTGGTTTATTTGTGCTAAAATGTGTACTTTGTGAAAATCGTGAACAATTTGAATAAAAATCAATGTTATGATGAAGAAATACAATTACAGAGGACCCATGTTTGGATAACCTTAAATCAAGATCTTTCTTTCAGGTATTTTCCATCAAAACTTTTGATTTTTCAACTCTATATACCACCCTACCGCATGACAAATTAAAAACCCGCTTTAAAGAAACAATTCACAAAGCTTTCAGTCATAGAAACTATGGCTCAAAATGTGTTGTGTTAGGTTACAATTCCACATATTTTTCAAACAAAATTCAAAAAGGTAAAACATGCTACTCCGAGGGACAAGTGATCAGTATGCTGGTGTTCCTCATCGATAACATATTGGTCTCCTTTGGAGGGATACTGTTTCAGCAGGTCATCGGCATACCAATGTGTACGAATTGTGCCCCTCTTCTAGCCGATTTATTTTTATGCTCATATGAGTCGGAGTTTCTTCAAAAGCTTGTAAAAGATAAGAAGATTCATGAGACTAGAGCCTTTAATTTCACATACAGGTATATTGATGACGTTTTATCTATCAATAATTCTAGATTTGAAGAATTTCTTCCATTGACATATCCTCCAGAGCTGGAAGTTAAAGAGACCACAGATACCGCTTCGTCCGCATCATTTTTGGACTTATACCTCGAATTTGACGACAGTGGTCAAATCAGTACTAAAATTTATGATAAACGGGACGACTTCAATTTTAAGATCATAAATTTTCCAAATATGTGCAGCAATATACCAGCTTCTCCTACATATGGTGTTTACATCTCGCAATTGATTCGCTATGCAAGGACCAGTAGCAATTGTTCTGATTTCCTGAAACGTCATCTTCATCTGAGAAACAGGCTACTGGACCAGGGCTATCAAAAGATTCGCCTTATTCGATCTCTTAAAAAGTTTATATTCCGATACCAAGATCTTGTCGAAATATATTCCGTCTCTGCAGAAAAGATTATAAACGATGGATTTTCATATAGTGAAAATGTATAAAGATAAGGTTTCAACAAAAATGTCAAAAATATTTTTTCATCAATGTGTGACGTAAAAGTGTCTTTGACATTTACTTCACTGAGTTTGGTGCTGCTTTGAGAACTGTTTTACCTGTTTTGTTCAAGTATTGTTATAAATACTGTTATAGTGACAGCCGGAAACTTTGAGCCGTAATGAAAGGGGGAGGTTTGGCTCTTTAAAATCTGATTCAACCCACCATTTCTTTAGAAATGCCTGTACCAAGTCAGGGTCATTACGGTTTTCACAGTTTTCCGGTTGTTGACTGATTTTGTCTGTTTATATACTTATGAGTTTTGACTTTCCCTTTGTTAGATTGTTCGGAGTTCGGTAATTTTGTTATTACCCTTATTCACAGCGAATGCAAATTAAAATGTTATAATTATCGACAATGTACGTATATTATGTTTGTCCTTCGATATCAACAAGTGCCAAAACAACTGCCAAATTTGATTGAAATGACCAAAAACAAAAGTATTTCTTACCGTTCGCTCTACATAAATAATATTTTTACTCAATCTGATTAAGATAACATCTCTCACTTGCTCCCCTTTTCTAATGTATCGCGGCGTGTGAGTGACCACCTGTCATGAATATTTCTACCTATCGGATTGTTCGATGTAAACACCACAGTTTAAAACAACAGTTGACTTTGAAATTTCAACACTTTCATAGTCCCCTAAACGCAATTATCATTGAACGGCAACATAAAGTCACACGCATGTGACCAGTAATGTGTTTTCTCAGATCTCACACGCCGCGACATAACAGTAAGTGAGGCAAGCGAGAGATCTGATCTTAATTAGATTGCAACTCTACTATATCATGGTGATTCACAGTGTGCAAGACATCTGCTTTTCTAGACCAAGTTGATTCACTAGAGGTAATTAAGGCATCGACTCTGCTAGACCATGGTTATTCACAGTGTGCAAGCCTGGTTATTCACAGTGTGCAAGCCATCTGCTTTTCTGGACCAAAGAGATTAATTAAGTGATTATTAATTATTAACTTAAACCTGTGTTCAACAGTGTAGCAATTCTACAAGATATCACTGTACCTTTAAAACAATTTAATTGTTAATGGATATCTTTTATAGCAGTGTAACTTTGTTTGAGTTTTAATTCTACAAGATATCACTGTACTTTTATAAATGATTAATTGTTAATTTATATCTGTACTCAGCAGTGTAACTTTGCTTGAGTTTTAATTCTACACGATATCACTGTACCTTTAAAAAAAATGAATTGTTAATTTACATCTGTGCTCAGCAGTGTAACTTTGCTTGAGTTTTAATTCTACACGATATCACTGTACCTTTAAAAAAAATGAATTGTTAATTTACATCTGTGCTCAGCAGTGTAACTTTGTTTGAGTTTTAATTCTACAAGATATCACTGTACTTTTATAAATTATAAATTATTAATTGTTAATTTATATCTGTACTCAGTAGTGTGACTTTGATTGAGTTTTAATTCTACAAGATATCACTGTACTTTTTTTTATTGGTCAATTGTTAATTTATATCTGTGCTCAGCAGTGTAACTTTGATTGAGTAGTAATTCTACAAGATAGCACTGTATTTTTTTTATTGGTCAATTGTTAGGTTATATCTGTGCTCAGCAGTGTAACTTTGATTGAGTAGTAATTCTACAAGATATCACTGTAATTTTTTTTATTTATTAATTATTAACTGATATCTGTCCTCAGAAGTCAAGTGATGACATTCTATCCCAGGGTTCCTAGGTTGTCGTATCTAAAAGACAAAAAGCATTGACTATATTGACAGTAACTTTTTAACAAAAGAAAAACATTACACGGCTGGTGCCACTAGTTGAGCAGGAACTGCTTATCCTTCCGGAGCACATGAGTTCACACTCAGTTTTTAGTGGGCTTCGTATTACTCGATCTTTAGGTTTATGTGTTTATTTTGTAGATCGTTGTTTGCCTTCTGTACGTTTTCTTTTGGTCATTGTGTTGTGGGTTTGATTGATTTCCAGTCAAATCGGCCCCAAGTCAAATCGGCTCCAGTCAAATCGGCCCCAGTCAAATCGGCTCCAATTCAAATCGGCCTCAAGTCAAATCGGCCTCAAAATGATAGTCATATCGGCCCAAAAAAATAAAAATAAAAAAAGAATAAATAAATAAAAATTATATATTAATATAAATTAATATTTTTATTTAAAAGATGTAAAATTTAAATCTTATTGGTGAGCGGATTCTTTGGCGGAAATTATATAATGATCTTTATGTTGATTAGGAACATTCTTTGATGATTTTTTTCTATTTTCTATGGACAATGTACATGGAGGAAATGTGCATCATATATATGCAGACACTGGAACTTTTATCGGCAAGATTATTGATTATTTTAAGCATGGCTAGATATAGTCAGACGTTTATATTTAGTTTATTTTCGTATCAATTGTAAACATTTACTGGTACACAACACAACTGTACTTACTAGACAGTTTTAATTCTTCAATAATTAAAACGTATTGGATATATTTAAATATTTTGCTGAATAGTGTTCAAACTATTTAACTTTGCATGTTGACAATAGTAAACAACAAAAATGGGGCCCATTTGACTGGGGCCGATTTGACTTAGGGCCGATTTGATTTGGGGCCGATTTGACTAGGGCCGATTTGACTTGGGGCCGATTTGACATTGGGCCGAGTTGGTTTGTGGCCGATTTGACCTGCTTCCGTTTGATTTACGGATTCTGATTACCCCTTTGCTGGTATGAACTCAAGTGCTCCGGAAGGAGTAATCAGTTTCTGCTCCACTAGTGGCACTCGTCGTCTTACTATTGTCAAATATGCGGTGGTTAGTCATGAATGTGGAAAGGACGAGACTGTGATGACGACCAGGCGCGTAGCTCCCTATACGCCAACACGCAGTTGCGTGCACATCGGCGTGCTGGAAAAAAAATACAGAACAAAGAAAAATAAAATAAATAAGGAATAATAAAAAAAATTTAAAAAGTGGAAAACAAAGTCTCGTTGTGGCTTTTTGTGAAAATTCAATGTCATAAAAATTACGGCATTTCAAATTTTATTCAAATAACGTTACGGCCGTATCATTAGTATGAGTTACATCCGTCATCGTTCAGTCTGGTATATATAGTCCCCTATATACATGTACGTGACCTTTCCTACGTTGAATGACAACATGACAGACTACCAGAGCCAATCACCCTGCAGACACGCCAAAACAGTATTGGAAAGTTTCTTTGTACTATGCGTTTATAGACCACATGATAATGGAATTGGAGTCGCGTCTGATAAAATCAGAAAATCGCTTCTATACACAGTATTTGCTTTCTCGTGTTATAGGAAATAGAAGTTTGTGTCTGCTAAGACACGAAGAACAGATTTTGGGCAATTTCTAAGTAAATTCTGTCTAACAAAATCATGAAATCAATGTGTTGCTTATGTATTCAATTTACCCATGAAAACACCGCAGAACGCACCATTTTGCATCTAGTCAAAAAAAATATTCTGGGTTTGGATGCTTGTATATACATCTACGATAACGTAACCCTCAGTCCGCTTTTGCTCCCAGCGAGGGTTACGAATCTGTCCCATTCAACGTAATGGAGCAAATTAAAATTTTCATTCCGTGAATATTTCAACTTTCCTTTTTCATATGTGGTCATAACTTATTATTCCCTACAATTTTTAAGTAATGGTGATACGAAATAAGTGTTACAATACCTGTTTCTACCTTCACGATCGATTTCGTATTCGAAAATTGTTTCTTGTCCGCCATGACACCTTACGTAGATTCTCGTGATGGGCGGAGCCTATCCTTATATGGATCTGAATGTCAAATATGGAAAACTTTTACTACATATGTACGGCAATCGATCCAAATAAGGATATCTCCAAAACGAGGTAAGTGCACGTGAAATAGCAACTTGTAAACAAAATGTCGGACAGAAAGAAGATCTCGTGCATTCAAATTGTCAGATGGATATAAGTTTACCATGGATTGATTCAGCGTTTACTTAACACCTCAAGCTTTATCTAAATATATTTATCTTTCACCCCCGTTAATTTGTCCAACCACTTCAACGGAATTAGGACAAAAAACCGCCCGGTGTGAATCACTCCGGGCGCTGCTCCATTACGTTGAATGGGACCGAATCGTAACCCTCGCTGGGAGCAAAAGCGGACTGAGGGTTACGTTATCGTATCTAGGTTGCTTGCACTGCAAAAAAGGCTAGCTACGCCCCTGACGACAAAGAGAACGTGATCATTTGTGCCACATATACTGTATTTGTCCTTTTTCGAGGTGTATGTACGTTCACAGATTTCGCGACAGGTATGTTTTCGTGAAAATAAATACACGCGATTACAAATGTAAACTTTCCTAACTCAGACTTGATCTTAATATTATGTTCTATGAATCAAGAGATATGTCATTGTTTTTAATATCTGGCAATTCAATTCTATTCTATTATTTGCATATCGTGATTAATATGAAATTACTCTACTTGTTATGGACTTCCGCGAGGGCACTATGAATTGTTGTTGTTGGTGTTACGACATCAATTGTGATTCCTATCATGATTGCCGTGATAAAGGGTTGATGCTAACACGGAAGCTAGCAACTAAACAAAGGGTTCCGAGTGATTACGTTTAAGTCATCGCTTCGGAAGTCTTACGGTCGCCACCACCATGACTTTGTTACCCGGTACGAAATATCTCTGCCACATATGGCCACAGATATATTCCGTTTGTCCAGGCCTGGATTAACCCTTCGGCGAAATAAGCACGTGTCTAGGGTATGAAGGAGCAAGGGGTCACCACAAAAATCCGGCCACAAGGCAATTAATTTTATTAGCCAGATATTAAGCTCAAAAACACACCAAAAATTTTAAAAAAATTATAGAAAAATGAAATAAAACACTAATAAATGTTGAGTCTTGGCATCACTGGGTCATGTTAGTTTTTACATTATGTCAATGGAAGGTGCGGGGCACTAAGGTTGGCCTGTGCTTACGGCATAAATTGGCTTTAATCCGCCTCTGTGTTTGTCATACTAGTAATCACAACCCTATCATGTCCTCATTCATGACTTGTCACCGAATTTACTAGAAGAGTAGTACACTGGGTACACTAATAGAACAAGGACTGCTTACCGTTCCGGAGCACCAAAGTGTACCCCGGGTTTTAGTGTGGTTCATGTTACTCAATCTAAAGTTTTCTGAGTAGTGTTTTGTAGATCATTGTATTTCCATTTGATTTTTGGTAATAATGTTGTCTATATCTTTGTTCGATTTATGACTTTTGATTACCACATTAATTTCTTCAAACTTTTCATGTTATTGTTTGTTTGTTTGGTGGTGTTTAACGGCACTTTCAACAATATTTCAGCTATATCGTGGCGGTCAGTCTTATTGATGGAGGAAACCGGATGACCCGCGGAGAAAACCACCGACCTGTCGCATGTCACTGACAAACTTTATCACATAATGTTGTACACCTCACCCATCGAGATTCGAACTGATTGCACTGATTGCATAAGTAGCTATAAATCCAACTACCATACGATCACGGTCACGACGGTCCCTTATATAATAGGAGAAACTCCACTACCTCTGTTGTATTTACGCATATTTCAGACAATACCCCGACATTCTGTATATATAGGTGAATCAAATGGAACTCATTCTGTTGTACTTACGCGTGTTTCAGACAATACTCCCGACATTCTGTATATATAGGTGAATCAAATGGAACTCTTTCTGTTGTACTTACGCGTGTTTCAGACAATACCCCGACATTCTGTATATATAGGTGAATCAAATGGAACTCTTTCTGTTATACTTACGCGTGTTTCAGACAATACCCCGACATTCTGTATATATAGGTGAATCAAATGGAACTCTTTCTGCTGTACTTACGCTTGTTTCAGACAATACTCCCGACATTCTGTATATATAGGTGAATCAAATGGAACTCTTTCTGTTGTACTTACGCGTGTTTCAGACAATACTCCCGACATTCTGTATATATAGGTGAATCAAATGGAACTCTTTCTGTTATACTTACGCGTGTTTCAGACAATACCCCGACATTCTGTATATACAGGTGAATCAAATGGAACTCTTTCTGTTATACTTACGCGTGTTTCAGACAATACTCCCGACATTCTGTATATATAGGTGAATCAAATGGAACTCTTTCTGTTGTACTTACGCGTGTTTCAGACAATACCCCGACATTCTGTATATATAGGTGAATCAAATGGAACTCTTTCTGTTATACTTACGCGTGTTTCAGACAATACTCCCGACATTCTGTATATATAGGTGAATCAAATGGAACTCTTTCTGTTTTACTTACGCGTGTTTCAGACAATACCCCGACATTCTGTATATATAGGTGAATCAAATGGAACTCTTTCTGTTGTACTTACGCGTGTTTCAGACAATACTCCCGACATTCTGTATATATAGGTGAATCAAATGGAACTCTTTCTGTTGTACTTACGCGTGTTTCAGACAATACTCCCGACATTCTGTATATATAGGTGAATCAAATGGAACTCTTTCTGTTGTACTTACGCGTGTTTCAGACAATACTCCCGACATTCTGTATAAATATAGGTGAATCAAATGGAACTCATTCTGTTGTACTTACGAGTGTTTCAGACAATACTCCCGACATTCTGTATATATAGGTGAATCAAATGGAACTCTTTCTGTTGTACTTACGCGTGTTTCAGACAATACCCCGACATTCTGTATATATAGGTGAATCAAATGGAACTCTTTCTGTTATACTTACACGTGTTTCAGACAATACCCCGACATTCTGTATATATAGGTGAATCAAATGGAACTCATTCTGTTGTACTTACGCGTGTTTCAGACGATACTCCCGACATTCTGTATATATAGGTGAATCAAATGGAACTCTTTCTGTTGTACTTACGCGTGTTTCAGACAATACCCCGACATTCTGTATATATAGGTGAATCAAATGGAACTCTTTCTGTTATACTTACGCGTGTTTCAGACAATACCCCGACATTCTGTATATACAGGTGAATCAAATGGAACTCTTTCTGTTATACTTACGCGTGTTTCAGACAATACTCCCGACATTCTGTATATATAGGTGAATCAAATGGAACTCTTTCTGTTGTACTTACGCGTGTTTCAGACAATACCCCGACATTCTGTATATATAGGTGAATCAAATGGAACTCTTTCTGTTATACTTACGCGTGTTTCAGACAATACCCCGACATTCTGTATATACAGGTGAATCAAATGGAACTCTTTCTGTTATACTTACGCGTGTTTCAGACAATACTCCCGACATTCTGTATATATAGGTGAATCAAATGGAACTCTTTCTGTTGTACTTACGCGTGTTTCAGACAATACCCCGACATTCTGTATATATAGGTGAATCAAATGGAACTCTTTCTGTTATACTTACGCGTGTTTCAGACAATACTCCCGACATTCTGTATATATAGGTGAATCAAATGGAACTCTTTCTGTTTTACTTACGCGTGTTTCAGACAATACCCCGACATTCTGTATATATAGGTGAATCAAATGGAACTCTTTCTGTTGTACTTACGCGTGTTTCAGACAATACTCCCGACATTCTGTATATATAGGTGAATCAAATGGAACTCTTTCTGTTGTACTTACGCGTGTTTCAGACAATACTCCCGACATTCTGTATATATAGGTGAATCAAATGGAGCTCTTTCTGTTGTACTTACGCGTGTTTCAGACAATACTCCCGACATTCTGTATAAATATAGGTGAATCAAATGGAACTCATTCTGTTGTACTTACGAGTGTTTCAGACAATACTCCCGACATTCTGTATATATAGGTGAATCAAATGGAACTCTTTCTGTTGTACTTATGCGTGTTTCAGACAATACCCCGACATTCTGTATATATAGGTGAATCAAATGGAACTCTTTCTGTTATACTTACACGTGTTTCAGACAATACCCCGACATTCTGTATATATAGGTGAATCAAATGGAACTCTTTCTGTTGTACTTACGCGTGTTTCAGACAATACCCCGACATTCTGTATATATAGGTGAATCAAATGGAACTCTTTCTGTTATACTTACGCGTGTTTCAGACAATACTCCCGACATTCTGTATATATAGGTGAATCAAATGGAACTCTTTCTGTTTTACTTACGCGTGTTTCAGACAATACCCCGACATTCTGTATATATAGGTGAATCAAATGGAACTCTTTCTGTTGTACTTACGCGTGTTTCAGACAATACTCCCGACATTCTGTATATATAGGTGAATCAAATGGAACTCTTTCTCCGTTGTTTTTATCGTGAATACATTTCATTTCACAAACTTGAAATGGTGTTATAAGTTGTGCATAAGTATAACCTTTTAAAGAAAAAAAACATATATTTTCAACAAACACTATATCCCGTCCTTTCCTAATTCATGACAAACCACCGTATGTGTGACAATAGCAACACGACGGGTGCCACCAATGGAGCAGAAACTGCTTACTCACTAAATCCCGTCCTCTCCTTATTCATCACATACCATCCAAAATTATCAGTAGAACAGCTTTATTTGAAATACTATAGTAGATCAAGGTTATGGCCTACATTTGTGTCTAAGTGTAAAGTTGGATAGTCTCCCTTGTCCATGTACATCCTATAGCAGAGGCAGTCGTAGTCGTGATCATATGGTAGTTGGATTTATAACTACCTATACAATCAGTGCATATTATCACTAACGTCGTGAGTTCGAACCCCGCTCAGTCGTGGCCGTGATCGTATGGCCGTTGTGTTGTCTGTTCCTCGTTTTACGGGGTCTGATTACCCCTTTGGTATCTTCAAACACTTCTTTTTCAATACTCCTTCCCTCTCCTGATATTACTTGTTTTGTAACCATGGTTACTAAATGAGTGGAAACATCCCTAGTAAAGACTACTTTTACGATGTACAATAAAATGTGGGTTGGGCTCAGAATGTTTTGTTCCTTAAAATTAATTGTAACATGATTGCATATTTCCCCTTAAAATGGTGTATATACCAGACTGTGAACAACAACTAAGAACTTTGAAATAATACAGGGTCGGATCCGGGGGGCGCACCCGGCGCGCGTCCCCCTTAAAATTGGTAAAAATATGATTTTTTGGCGTGAAATCGTGATTTTTCACACGAAATATCCCAAAATTTTTCGCGCCACCCTCTGCTCGGCGCAATTTTTTTTAGTGCGCCCCCCCCCCCCCCCCCTAACTTGAAATCCTGGATCCGCCCCTGTAATACACCCTGATACACTTTAAATCTGGGCTAGAGTTTTATTAATCACAGAGATTCGTGCAATAATCAACGACCTAGATGTGATATTGCATGACTTCATGTTACAAATCATTTAGATCACAGTTTTCCGAGTTAAACGGTTAAACAATCTGACGCTTAGCGTTCGAATTTTGTTAACCCGTTTAACTCGTAAAACTGTGGTATAAATATTACTTATCTGGTGCAAATGTTTCCCTCTCAAATGTTTCCCTCTCAATTTCAACAATGTATTTATTTTTAGCGTCAAGAGATATGACTTTTCTATTTTAGAAACTTAGTTGTGTCCACACACTGCATTGGAATCAAAGACCCGACATGTTTAATTTTATTACGAAATTGTTGCAAGGCACAAAAAATACCAGAATTATGATAGACACTATAATAAGCTTCTATTCGTATCATTTATGGTCTCCACCATGACTTCATTGACCGTTATGAAATATATGTCACAAATGACCACGGATATGTTCCACTTGTCCTAAACACTTCCCGGTCCTTTCCTCATTCATGACTTATCACCGAGTTTGTAACTAGATTAACACGACGGGTGCCACTGGTGGAGCAGGAACTGCCTACCCTTCCGGAGCACATGAGTTCACCCCCGATTTTTAGTGGGGTTCGTGCTACTCGGTCTTAAGTTTTATGTGTATGTTTTCTAGATCATTATTTGTCCTTTTGTATTTTTTCTTTTGGCCATTGTGTGGACTGGTCTTCTTCGATATACAGATTCTGATTACCCCTTTAGTATCTTCAAATCCTTCTTAGTCTCGACGTTGTACATTACATGTAGTAGCTCGTATTACATATCGTTGTATAGAGATGTGTTTTTGAAGTCATTTCAAGCACGATTTGGGAGGGGGATCATAAAAAAACCCAACAGAAAGTGTAGATTATAATAGTCATATTCAAATGTTTTACATTTTTTATTTTTGGTGGGGGGGGGGGGGGGGGGGGGGGGGGGAAGGGGAGGGTCGTCGTGGTCGTGATCGTATGGTAGTTGGATTTACAATTACCTGTGCAATCAGTGTCTATCACCACTAAAGTTGTGAGTTCGAACCCCGTTCATGGCGAGGTGTACTCGATACAATATTATGTGATAAAGTTTGTCAGTGATTTGCGACAGGTCTGTGGTATTCTCCTGGTACTCCTGTTTCCTCCACCAATAAAACTGACCACCACGATACAATTGAGATATAGTTGAAAGTTCCGTTAACCACCATAAACACAAACCCTCATGTAATTTGTAATTCCATGTTTGTCACATTTTCACCATAGGTACCCAATTTGTGGACCCCCCTCCCTTTTTTTTTTTTAACTTTTTTAATTCATCACTTTTGTGTGACATTTCGTTTTCAAACGTCACACAAAAGTGATGAATTAAAAAATAAAAAAAGGGGGGGGGGGGGGTCCACAAATCGGGTACCTATGATTTTCACTCTTTAAAGACAGCATTAAATTGATTGTCTACACTAGTTCTATCAATGTACAATGGACTATGAATTTGGGTGGGTGGGTGGGTTTCAACAATATTTCAGTTATATCGTGGCGGTCAGTTTTATTTTTAAATTTATATATTTTATAATATCGATTCAATGCATGCCTGAGATTTACAAGGATGTCTAAATCTATGAAAAATAATAAAACAATAAAAACGTGGGTTGGTTGGTGGTTTATGGTGTTTAACGCCACTTTCCGCAATATTACTGTAAAGTGTTATTTCATGGCGGTCACATTTATTGATGGAGGAAACGGGAGTACCCGGAGAAAGCCACCGACTTGTCGCAAATCACTGACAAACTTTATCACATAATGTTGTATCGAGTACACCTCGCCATGAACGAGGTTCGAACTCACAATGTTAGTGGTGATCGGCACTGATTGCATATGATTGTGAATTTTAGCATACAAACTTATTCAACACTCAGATACAAACTGTTTAACGTGAGGCGAAATTAATTATATTTTCTGTTTAACTTCTATATTCTCAATATTTTTAGCTTATAAAATGATTGAGGAATCATAAATAAAAAAAAAAAAAAAAAATCTGACGTCATTTGACTTTAGGATACTAATTTGAAGAAAAATGTAGTTTTACACAAAATATATTAAAAAAAATGGAATTGTGCGAATACTTTTGTCCACTGTCTGTAATTTTGAACAACAACAAAAAACAAGAAAAACAAGAAGAAAAACAAGAAGAAAACAATACCTTACACAAGCTTGATGTTTACCTGCAAAACACGCAAAAATCGTGAAAATAAGGAGCGTCCTAAACATCTTGATGTCAGGTAACAATTCTATCTATCACCTAGTTCTGTCTTGTAGACTGTATATATGTCTACATGACGTACAATGTACATGTGTACAGATAACCTGACCGTACTGAACAATTAATCCGTTACTGTGGAGTGTTACAACAGAACAGTTTACGAAAGAAGGAAAGACTCGATCCCTTCTTGATATTCTGAAACGCGAAATATTAGTGCAATATTGTAAATATTTTTTACACGAAAAAAAATGAAATCCACGTTCAAGAATATACAGCCCTTTATGAGAGCCTCTGATATTTACGTGCAGTAAAACTAGCTATATATTGTAGTAAAAGATAAGACACGTTTAAGTTCAGTCTATTATAATAAGAAATACACTCTTTTCACATTCCCGATTTGATTCTAAAATGAAATCTTTTTAAAAATCCCTTTTTTATTTCTATTTCCCCTCGCGATGGGGGGGGGGGGGGGGGGGGGGGGGGGGCATCCCGCGCTCCCCCCCCCAAAAAAATTGGAAAATATATGAATTTTTGGCGTAAAATCGTGATTTTTCACACGAAATACCCCAAAATTTTCGCGCCTCCCTCCGCACGGCGCATTTTTTTTAAGTGCGCCCCTCCTGACTTGAAATCCTTGGTCCGCCCCCGAACATGGAACTAAAGCTATGTACATGTATGAGGTCCAAAAAGGGACAGACTTCATAATTTATCTATAAAATGTCAATTAGAACTATTTGACAGTATGGTCAAGCCAATAATACTTTGTGGGTGTGAAACTTGGGGATTTGGAAATAACGAAATTATTAAAAGGCTACATTAGAAATTATGTAAGCTACTTCTACATCTAAAAAAATTCAACTCCAGATTATATGGTCTATGGTGAATTAGGAAGATTTCCACATTAGCATTGATATTAAAGTTATAATTATAAAATACTGGTGTAAACTTATTATAGGAAAACAAAGTAAGCTTTCTCACATATGTTATAAATTACTTTACAACAATAATTTTTATAAGAGATGGTTTTTCATTATGGATAACAAATATCCAGGATATTTTAAATAAGAGTTGTTTATCATATATATGGCTATACCAGAATTGTATATAAGAAAAAATGGTTGAGTAATATTGTTAAGATGAATTTAATAGATCAATTTAAACAGACTTGGAGTACATCTGTAGATAATTCACCCAAGGCTTTGAATTATAGATTATACAAAAAGGGGGTATCGTTGGAAAATTACATGGAAATTTTGAAGGGTAAGGACTTATTCTTACTTTGTCGTTTCCGTACCTCTAATCACAGACTACTCATTGAAATCGGTCGATGGCAAAATAGAAATCGAGAGAATAGAGTATTTAATTTGTGTCAGGGTAGAGTTAGGAGATGAGTGTCATTATTTATTCGAATGCACTGAATGTATTCATGACAGAGCCAGGTTGATTCTCCAAAAATACAGATGTCTTCCAAATACTGTAAAATAGTGTACCCTGATGTGCTCAAATTCTGTGGTTGAATTAAGTAAATTATGTAATTTGGTTATGAGAAAAAACGATATGAAATCAAAAGCAATGCAGAGCAGAACGAATTTGAGTATAAATTGTTCTCATAATTTGTAAATAATTTGCTACAACATTAAAATTTTGAACAGATTATAGGAAAAATACATGTTATTTCCATTGAAATTTGCATGAAGGACACATTTGTCATAGTCGACGGCACTCAATTATTATTATAATTATCATTAGTGTGAGTATTTAGTATATTTTATTGGCAGATTTGTTCATTGTAACGTACAATATTTTTATTTTTTAATGGGCCCTCTATTGGACAATAACAAAATTCTTATTCTTATACGGAAATAACTCATGTAAATAAATGTACCTCTGTCAACGCTTTTATAAACTGCAAAAATTGTATACAAAACATATACTATTATTTTTTTGGCCATAAATGAATTCCCAAAAATGACTGACATTTTTAATTTACAATCTATTTCTTGATGCGAGTTATTCCGCTTTAAATACGATCACACACACAGGTAGCTGCAATAATGTAGCTCCTGTGACAAACTTGTGTCTCGGCAGAGCTACAACGCGGTCCCATTCGTCACAATGGAGCCAAAAAAAAAGTTGCAGTTGAAACATAAAAACTCACTATTTACGCTTCAAACATTTCATTATAACTATTACTGATGATCCCAGTCCTTGTTAAATCGGTTTGGCTGAGAAATATATGCTTTTCAAAGTTAGCAACAACCTTATTCAAATTTATCGATCGTTTTCCATAACCGGAAACTACGGAAGGCGGAGCTTTTCAAAATATGGTTTTCTTACTACAAGCTGATGTAAACATTCCAATCGTAACTACTCGGCCATTCTCGCTACCCTGTTATTTGCAGGGTAGCGAGAATGGCCAAGTAGTTACGATTGGTAAACATTCACGCCTAAATCGCCAAATATGGTATCGACATCCAAATAGTGAGGCCGGAAATGACGAAATTCATAATGTAAACATGGATTTTTATTTTGTGGGAATTACATTCTAAAATACTGGTAGGTGATAAAAACTTGTTATAATAATGGACAAAAGGAAAGGTTATGTCTTATTATTGATAAATGCAGGCGTCAGAAGCTCTGTAAGCGAGCGCAAAAAATCTCGGCGGCTGCTCCATTACGTGTAATGGCATCCCGTTATAACACTTGCGGGTAAGCGAGCATTTAGGGTTTTATTATTAGAACTAACACACAGGGGTCGAGAATTTGCTCAGTGACGTCACTTTTCTAAAGCTTCGTCTGCTAGCAAAGATGCCGCCACACGGAAAAAAAATGACAGCGGATGAGAAAATAAATGTCGTGAATCTTTAATAACAAGGATATTCTGGTTGTAAAATTGTAGAATTGATTGAAAGAAACAGGAGAACTGAAATACATTTTTGAGAAGGCTGCGAGAACGGGGTCTCAGGATAAAACGAGCAGAGCAGTGGAAGAAGGAAAAAATACTGCCATTACTGGAGCAAAAATGGAGGACAGAAGACAGACTTTAGAAGAAATAAGAGCAACATTTAATTATCAATGTGATCTTCCATGACAGTTAGGAGAAGAATAAAGTTAGGGGGATAAAACAGACATCCCGTTTCTAAGCAAACAGTAATTTCGTCAGTAAAATGAGGAGAAAAGGAAAAGGTTTTTCCGTTTCAAATTAAATTGAATGTGCGCGAATAATGGAAAACAATATTTTTGGTGATGAGACGAAAATAGAAATGGAAAATAACAATAAAAGTTACGTGTGGAGTAAGATAAACGATAGATTGAGACCGGGATGTAATGACCGTCCTTTATCACGGGAGTAGCTAAAAACCGAAGTTTACCGTCATTGTTTGAGACTGTATTTCTTATAATGAGGTAAGTACTCTTACACCAGTGACGTCTTAACGTATGTCGCATGAACACACTGGGCAGTTACTGTTTCCCAGGGGGCCCAACGGGCTTAGGATCCCCATGCTAATCTATGTATGTTGTGTAACAGCATGTTTTTTTTAATGTTTGAACACAAATTTTATTGGAAATACCAATACAATAAATATATGTTTAATTTGATCGACATTTACAGTTTTATTTCTGTGAGTCCCCTCAGAGTGGTTGTGTAGGTTATAAGCCAATAAGCCATAAGGTATGGACACCAGTGCACTGCTTTGCACGGGGGCCTATAATGGCGATAAGACGTCCCTGAGTGACACCAGTGAATAACAATTTTAACAGCGATAAGTACATATATATATTTAAGCGATAAATAATGGCCAGTGATCGCTTCCCATTTTCAAACGAACCCCTACATATTCCGGGAGGATAGTTCCCCCACCCCGTCATGTGTCACGATAGTAAAACCAGTGATAGCGTGGAAGCTATCTACATTTCAACCCTAACACCATCTCAGAAGCAGGTGTACCCCAAGGATCTGTACTTGGACCTTTATTATTTTTATTATATATTAATGACATTACAGATAACTTAGGCAATTTGGCGAGACTGTTTACCGACGACACCTCATTGTCATACTCTGGGAAAAACTTTGATTTGATGCAAATTGAGATAAATAATGATTTACAAATATTGGATCAATGGGCAAAAACATGGCTTGTAGACTTTAACCCTAAAAAAACTAAAGCCCTTATAATATCAAATAATACTAATATTCCTGAATTAAACATACGTTTTAATGACGAATCAGTTGAACTTGTTGATAATCATAAACATCTGGGTGTAACATTTGTATCTGATGGAAGCTGGACTGTACATATTGAAAACATAGCTAGATCAGCATTAAAACAAGTAAATGTTCTTCGTAAATTAAAATTTATTTTATCTAAACAAGCTTTGTCAAATATCTATCTTACATTTATCAGACCAGTACTAGAATATGCATGTGAAGTGTGGGATGGGTGTTATGAACGGGACATTGAAAAATTAGAAAAAATACAATTAGAAGCAGCACGAATTGTAACAGGTCTGACAAAATTTGCTAGTAAGGATTCATTATATTTTGAGACTGGATGGGAAACTTTAACCAATCGGCGGGAAACTCGTAAATTAACTACTTTTTATAAAATTCATAATAAATTATGCCCTCCTTATTTATTTAACTGTTTACCTCCACTTACATCAGATGTAAATAGTTATAACCTTAGAAATAATCAGAATTATGTTCCACCCAGATGCAGACTGAGAACATCAGCAAACTCATTTATTCCATCTACCGTTTCGCTTTGGAACAATCTAGACATATCAATAAGAAATTCTCCTACATTATCTTCGTTTAAAAACAGAGTGAAAGCTGATATTTATAAAACCCCAAAGTATTATAATGAAGGTCCACGGAAACTAAGTATATTACATACTAGACTTAGACACCAATGCAGCTCACTCAATGCCGATCTGTCAAAAATACATATAATAAATAATTTTAAATGTAATTGCGGTGCTTCTTTTGAAGATGCTATACATTATTTTCTGGAATGTCCCTTATACCTGAACGAAAGAAGAACACTTCTGAGTAATTGCGACGATATCAATATCAATATTGAAACTTTGCTCTTTGGGAACGATATGTATAGTTATGACGTCAACTCCAAAATATTTGGAAAAGTTCGAACTTTTATAAATCAATCAAAAAGATTTTAGGGCTAATGTCAGCAATCTTTCAATTTTTCACTTTTTTTCACTTTTTCACTTTTTCACTTGTACTTACTTTCTTTCAGTGTCAAAATTTTAAATGTCTATTGTTTGTGTTTTGTTTTGCTGTCATTAATTCATGTGTATAATTTGTAAGGAGAGGACTTCATATAAGTTGGTATAACTTGCTGTCCAATCCTATTGTTTATGTACAATAAAATATTATTAAACTAAATTAAACTAAATCTCAGAAGATATAAATGATATTAAAAAAACCGCGGAATTAAAACTGTTGTGGAAATTTAGACCTCACTTCTGCTTAATATTCATGACCCCATCTAAAGACGAATCATATGTGTTTCCAGGTCAAAGGTCAATATCACAATACGAACACGTGAAGGTAAGTTTTGTTATTTTCTTTTTACTATTAATGGATAATTAAGTTTGTGCTTTCTAGTCTAGATCGTGGGTTCGAGCCCCGTTCGAGTCAAACAAAATACTTTAAAATTGGTATTTGGTGCTTCTCCACTAAGCACACAGCATTATGGAGTAATAAAAGACTGGTTGAATGACCAGAATCGGAATCAAAAAGTGTCCGAGAGAAGCGACATGTCCACCATTTGACGGTTATTTCAGTGACTATAGCACTATTAAAACCCAACTAAGCGTGTTGGGGTTCGTAGTAGAGAGCGGACATCATCATTATCATTAACTCATGTTCTCGCCATAGTATATCTACAAATTGCCCCCAATCACTCACTCGCGGCTGTACCATTGACATTAATTTTTGTTTTATGGAAATTGTAGTTGGTGGTCTTAAAAAATTGTGACATATTTTTTTCTTCTGAAACATCTTTATATAAAAAAAACCCATTAAAGTATATGGTTATTTTCTACTTTTTTGTTTTTTTTTCAAAATCAAAATCTTTAAAATTCTGAATTTTTCAGGTGTTATCCCCATAATAATAATTTTTCATTTTTTTATATGTAAAAACAAGTTACTTCTCTTTTATAGCTCTAAGCAATAAACAAATTGGGGTATCGTGTTATTAGGAACATTAGTATTATACATCTGCGATTCGTTTTTCATTAATTTGCCGTCAGCAGTTTTTCATTTAAGGGGAGATAATTCCTTCAGATCTGTAGTACTGAAGGAGTTATCTCCCATTAAAAAAGTATAAATGGGTATATTTGACATCTTTTTTAGCCAATCTTTAAAAACAAAAACGGTTTTACTTTAAATATCATTGTTGAATAAAACTACCATATGATGATGTGTAGAAATCCCCCTCCCTACTCCACGGCTGTATAGAAATTCCCCTCCCTACTCCACGGCTGTATAATTGCTTAACTTGCACAAAGGTGCCACAGTGACGCTCGAAAGAGTCATTCACTGTAACTCCAACAATATGCAAAAACCTAGGACATGCATTTCCCAATGATCCTCTTTACACAAATAAATGTGAATTCTAGGTCAGAATATTTTATATATTCATTATATTATATCGAATTTTGGAATAAATCTCCAAAATGGAAGAAAACAGTAGACAATTCTTCGCAATACAAATAAAATGCAAATGATAATATTGTATTTATCCCAATAGTACTACTTAATAATGACCACTCATATTGTTTAATTTCAAAGGAAAAGGAGGGGAAAGTAATCCAGTGTAAGATTTGTCGTTGTGGTGAGGAATAATTGCCTCTCTAAAAAAACGGAACTTAGGACGTCTGTTCTATCTTTGTACTCTTATAAAAACACTTTTCTTACTTCAAATTTCTGTTCTGTTATTTACTGTATATATCTGTTCTTTCTAATATTCTTTGACTTTACACAAAATCTGTTCTTTTTTCTCTACGTTAGGACGTTTCCCGGATGCTTGGCCCAACTCTCTATGAGGTGTGTTTGACTTGTACCTGATGTTGGATGTTCCCTCTGTACTTGGCCCAACTCTCTATGAAATGTGTTTGACTTTATGCTATTTTCCGGTTTCTCGGTCCAGCTCTCAACCAGGTTTGTTTGACTTGTACTTTATGTTAGGATATTTCCCGGGTACTTCGCACAACTCTCTACAAAGTGTGTTTGACTTGCACCTTATGTCAGCCTGTTTCCCGCGTACTTGACCCAGCTCTCTACGAGGTGTGTTTGACTTGTGCCTTACGTTATGATGTGTGTTTTGAATATTAACTTGTACAATATGTTGGCATGTTTTCCTGATATTTGGTCCACTTCACTACGAGGTGTGTTTGATTTAAACCTATGTTAGGATATTACTCTGGTATTTGGCCCAGTTCACTACAACATGTGTTTGACTTGTACATAATGTTAGGATGTTTGAGGAGTAAAGCTCTGCATCCAGTTCACTCCAAGGACTTCTTGGCTTGTACCTTATGTTAGTACTTGTTCCAGTTAAAGGTTATTGTACTTTTTCAGTACAAAGTGTGCTTGAGATCTACTTATGCTGAGGAAGATTATCAGGTATGTGTCTTAGTTCAATGCAAGGTGTGGTTGACTTGTATCTTATGCTAGGAAGTTTACCAGGTATTTGTCTGGTTCATATCGAGGTGTGTGACTTATAAATTGTGTTCGGAAGTTTACCAGATATATACTTAGTCCACTATTAGGTGTATTTGAGTTGTATATTATGCTAGGAAGTTTACCAGGTATTTGTCTAGTTCACTACGAGGTGTATTTGACTTGTATATTATGCTAGGAAGTTTACCAGGTATTTGTCTAGTTCACTACAAGGTGTGTTTGACTTGTATCTTATGCTAGGAAGTTTACCAGGTATTTGTCTAGTTCACTACCAGGTGTGTTTGATTTGTATCTTATGCTAGGAAGTTTACCAGATATTTGTCTGGTTCATTTAAAGGTGTGTTTGACTTGTACTTTATGTAAGGAAGTTTACCAGGTATTTAGCTCTACACATAGAATACAATGAGATATAAAATGCAGTGTGCACAACACATTTCTGAAATAAATGCTGTCCTCCAAGCCCCTAATCTTGGAGATAAAACATTTCAAAAGAGAACTAAATTAAATTCAACCATGCACTTACAATCAACGAATATCAAGATTAAGGAATGTGCTAGTTTTTTATCTGCATTATCATGTTGAATCAAGCACTCCCATAGTTTCTGGGTGGGGTGGGGAGGCGGGGGGTGTTCTAACAGCTGTAGTGGCCATTTTGTTTTCAATCAACCATACTAAAACAATGCAATGAAGTTTACTGTCAATTTTATTTACATGTGATCCTGTAATATTATAACTTAAAAATGGAATATAAAAAGTTTACAGACATGAACGGATCTTTGGTCCAGTTGAGCTAATACATACATCATATAAACTTATAAACTTACATAATATAAAAACATGGCATAATAAACACTCAGGAGGTGTAATCGCTCACCTGGTTTTCAATTTGACTTCTAAATTTCATAGAACAAAAATCAGCCAATTCTTTTTTTAATCATTTAATGAATTTCTACTAATAGTAAGGCCAGCCGCCAGCCATCTTGGATGACGGAGAGAGGGTAGGAATATCACACATAGTTTTGAAGGTGGGCCAAGGAAATATAACAATGTTCTTAGCAGAAGATTTTAATGTGATTTTTTCTGATAATCAGTATAAATGTGCTAAAAGAAAACCCTGGAATATACGTTAAACTACTCTATGTAGCTGCAGTTTAAAATATGAGCTCATATTAGCTTTAATAGACAAATTAAAACTAAAGGCTCAGGTGAGCCTGTATCGCTCACCTGACATAAATAAGTCCTCTTAAGAATGTCTGCATGCCGAATACATCTAAGTTACTATTCAAATCCCATACTGCCATAGGGTTCTATGTTAAAACTATGTCTGCTCATGGCAGCCATCTTGGATGGAGGTCGTGGTCACCGGACACAATTTTGAAAGTATACTACCCAAGGACCATCCATGCCATGTTTGCTTTAAATTGGCTGACTGGTTTCAGAAGAGAAGACTTTTAAGCAATTTTCCCATAGGGTCCTATGTTAAAACTATGTCTGCTGACGGCGGCCATTTTGAACCGAGATCGGGATCACTGAACACAATTTTGGAAGTTGACCACCTAAGGACCATCGATGACATGTTTGCTATATTGGCTTACTGGTTTCAGAGGAGAAGATTTTAAAACATTTTTTCCCATAGGGTTCTATGTTAAAACTACAGTATGTCCGCTGAAGGCGGCCATCTTGGATGGGGGTCAGGGTCACTGGACACAATTTTGAAAATTTACCACTTAAGGACCATCCATGCCATGTTTGCTTTAAATTGGCTTACTGGTTTCAGAGAAGAAGATTTTTAAACATATTTCCCATAGAGTCCTATGTTAAAACTATGTCCACTGATGTTGGCCATCTTGGATGGAGTTTTGGGTCACTGGATATAATTTTGAAAGTTGACCATTTAAGGACCATTCATGCCATGTTTGCTTTAAATTGGCTTACTGGTTTCAGAGGAGAAGACTTTTAAACATTTTTTCCATAAGGTTCTATGTTAAAATTAAGTCGAGTCATGGTGGCCATCTTGAATTTCCGATCAGCAAACGATTCACAAATTTAGTACAGGACCACCCAATGATCATTCCTGCAAAGCCACAATTCAATTGGCTTAGTGGTTTCTAACAAGAAGATTTTTAAAATTTCGACCATTCAGAACACATTATGGGCCCTGGCAGCCATGTTGGATTTCCGATCAGCACCAAAAACACAAATCTTGTATATGACCATCCAATAAACATTTCTGCCAAGTTTGGTTCAAATCTTTTTGTGGTTTCAGAAAAAAAGATGAAAATGTGAAATTCCCAAAGGTCCAATGTTAAACTAAGTCGAGTCATGGCGACCATCTTGAATTTCCGATCGGCAAATGATTCACAATTTTAGTACAGGACCACCCAATGATCATTCCTGCAAAGTCACAATTCAATTGACTTAGTGGTTTCTGACAAGAAGATTTTTAAAATTTCAGCCAATGAGAACACATTATGGACCCTGGCAGCCATGTTGGATTTCAAATCAGCACCAAAAACACAAATCTGGTAGAGGACCATCCAGTGAACATTTCTGGCAAGTTTGGTTGAAATCTGTTCAGCGGTTTCAGAGAAGAAGATTTAAATGTGAAAAGCTAACGGACGGACGGACGACGGACGCTTACCCATGACAAAAGCTCACATGGCCTATGGCCAAGTGAGCTAAAAATTAGTATAAACGGCTGCCATCTTGAATGGAGGGCAGGCTGTCGGTCATAATTTTGAAAGCGGACCTTCCAAGTACCATTCCACCCATATCTGATTAAAATTGGTTAAGCTGTTTCATAGGAGAAAATAATTAAATGCTATTGCCTAATCGGAATAAATCGTCTGAAAGAAAACAATTCACAGAAAAAACAGAAATATATGTTAAACTACTCATTGCCGTGTAGCTACAGTTAATACTTGACCTCATGTTGACCTATGACAAAGCAGCAACAGACAAGTAACGAAATATCTAGTTTTGGTAACAGAATCCATCTTGAAAGTAGGGCGAGGCTGCTGGACACAACTTTTAAAGGGGGGACCATGCCAGTCAACTTTGGTTAAATTTGGTTCAGTTTTAGAGGGAAAGATTTAAATTTGAAAGATTATAATGCATGACGGACAGACGACAGACATTAAGTGATGGCATATGGTTACATGGCCTTTGTCCAGGTGAGCTAAGATGACACGCATACAAACTGATTACTGTTCTAGCAAAAGAATGAGATACAAACAGATCAATAAAACAAGTCAATGTTCAAACAAATCAATATATTTCCCTGATATAAACCTACTGTATTAACAAAGTTGATTCTACTGTAAAAATATACAGTTTATTGTTTTGTTCTTACTCTATAAACTTAAACTGTTAATAATATTTTGATACAAGTTTGGGGATATCAAACAAATGCTTGACTTTTTACAAAATACATCTACAACTTGTTTATAGTAGTTGCTCTATTTTTACAATGCATGATACAAGTATATTGTACTTCAATTCCAGCATAATTTATGTTCAGATCTTTTAAAAAAATATATTCTCAACAACCAACAAACTGACCGCCTCTAATTACATATCAGACAGACCATAGGTGAACATTTGGATCAACAACAGTCGAACAGACCGCCTGTAATTACATATCAGACAAACCATAGGTAAACATTTGGACCAACAACAATCGAACGGACAGCCTGTAATTACATATCAGACAAACGGTAAACCATAGGTAAACATTTGGACCAGCAACAATCGAACCGACCGCCTGTGATTACATATCAGACAGTCACATACCATGGGAGAACACTTGAAATATATATAATATAATTGAGAACTGAAAGGATGTACAATGTACCCCAATACAGATTAATTATTTTAGTCTTGCTAATTACAATCTAATTTAACTTTCTAAACATTAAAAAAATAATAATAACACGTTTGATGATGGAAATGTATACAATTAGGTTAGAGAATACACTTCAACTTGTAGATTCTTCATCATATAATTACATATAAAAATTGATTAATAAAAATAATCCAATGTTTCATAGAAAATGACACACAAATTGATTACTTAAAACAACAATTAGTTAATTAACTATTTCTTACAGACAAATGAGTAAAATGACAAATGATGGTTTTCTCCCAGAAGCCAACAATGATAAATGATAAGAGCTATTGATGTTTGTCTTCTATATATAGATAATTTATACATGTAGTAGTATTTTATTGTATTCTGTTCTCTTTACAAACAAACAATGTTTCAGTGGAAAAATGAGAATTTGAGTTTTAGTCAAACAATGTATTTTCAATTATTTGGATATGTTTTCCAATGCTACCAAAGGCTCTTCCAATATCTCTTAATGTTGGTCTTACATTATATTTATAACAGTTCTGTTTCCAGGCTTCCAGTATTTCACAATTTAACCGTACTAAGTCTCTCTCTGATTGTCTGTATTTAATCTGTTCCCAGTCTTGGAATGTCATATCAAGCTCCAGAAAGAACTGTAAAGACTGACTTCCAACTAAAGGTGCCAGTTTATCAATATATTCGTCTGTCAACACACGATCCCATTTTTCTGGTTCCAAATCTAAAATTACAAAACATAAACAAAATATAACCAGTTTAAATTAAGACGTCCTGTGTAAAAATAGTTTCTAATTAATTGATGATGCAGTAATGTCAATTTACATACCATTTCTCAAATAATTAAAATAAATGAGCACCCTCTTACTTTAATAATTAAAATAAATGACGATGTAGTAATTAGCTTTATATACATCAAATAACTTACACACTCAAACAATTTGGTTTGAAATTGTGGCCTTATCAACATAGATATAATCATATAAAAAGGTTATAGTGTATTTTGGAGGCGTCTTGGGCTTGATTGTGTCCTAGTTACATTTGTGTGAAAGTTACATTTACTTCTACCTATGATTGATTTAATGATTGATTTTTGGTGTTTTAACGCCACTTTCGACAATATTTCAGCTATATCATGGCGACCAGTTTTAGTGGTGGAGGAAACCGCCGACCATGGGTAAGCAACTGGTAAACTTTATCACTTGCGGCTGCGAGTCGAGTGCACCCTTTTATGCAATTTACAAAGCCAGGCGCGAACCCACGCCGTATTGGTAATAGGCTTGTATGAGTTGTTAGATCCAGCGACCTAACTCATTAAGCCACCCGGCCCCCACTTCTACCTATGGTGGCTGTCATGGTCATGATTGTATGATAGTAAGATTTACTTCTACCTATGATGGCTGTCATGGTCATGATTGTATGATAGTAAGATTTACTTCTACCTATGGTGGCTGTCATGGTCATGATTGTATGATAGTAAGATTTACTTCTACCTATGGTGGCTGTCATGGTCATGATTGTATGATAGTAAGATTCACTTCTACCTATGATGGCTGTCATGGTCATGATTGTATGATAGTAGGATTTACTTCTACCTATGGTAGCTGTCATGGTCATGATTGTATGATAGTAGAATTTACTTCTACCTATGATGGCTGTCATGGTTATGCTTGTATGATACTAGGATTTATATCTACCTATGGTAGCTGTCATGGTCATGATTGTATGATAGTAGAATTTACTTCTACCTATGATGGCTGTCATGGTTATGCTTGTATGATACTAGGATTTATATCTACCTATGATGGCTGTCATGGTCATGATTGTATGATAGTAGAATTTACTTCTACCTTTGGTAGCTGTCATGGTCATGATTGTATGATAGAAATATTTACTTCTACATATGGTAGCTGTCATGGTCATGATTGTATGATAGAAATATTTACTTCTACATATGGTAGCTGTCATGGTCATTATTGTATGATAGTAGGATTTACTTCTACCTATGATGGCTGTCATGGTTATGCTTGTATGATACTAGGATTTATATCTACCTATGATGGCTGTCATGGTCATGATTGTATGATAGTAGAATTTACTTCTACCTTTGGTAGCTGTCATGGTCATGATTGTATGATAGAAATATTTACTTCTACATATGGTAGCTGTCATGGTCATGATTGTATGATAGAAATATTTACTTCTACATATGGTAGCTGTCATGGTCATTATTGTATGATAGTAGGATTTACTTCTACCTAGGATAACTGTCATGGTCATGTCTGTATGCTAGTAGGTTTTACTTCTACCTATGGTAGCTGTCATGGTCATGATTGTATGATAGTAGAATTTACTTCTACCTATGATGGCTGTCATGGTTATGCTTGTATGATACTAGGATTTATATCTACCTATGATGGCTGTCATGGTCATGATTGTATGATAGTAGAATTTACTTCTACCTTTGGTAGCTGTCATGGTCATGATTGTATGATAGAAATATTTACTTCTACATATGGTAGCTGTCATGGTCATGATTGTATGATAGAAATATTTACTTCTACATATGGTAGCTGTCATGGTCATTATTGTATGATAGTAGGATTTACTTCTACCTATGATGGCTGTCATGGTTATGCTTGTATGATACTAGGATTTATATCTACCTATGATGGCTGTCATGGTCATGATTGTATGATAGTAGAATTTACTTCTACCTTTGGTAGCTGTCATGGTCATGATTGTATGATAGAAATATTTACTTCTACATATGGTAGCTGTCATGGTCATGATTGTATGATAGAAATATTTACTTCTACATATGGTAGCTGTCATGGTCATTATTGTATGATAGTAGGATTTACTTCTACCTAGGATAACTGTCATGGTCATGTCTGTATGCTAGTAGGTTTTACTTCTACCTATGGTAGCTGTCATGGTCATGATTGTATGATAGTAGAATTTACTTCTACCTATGATGGCTGTCATGGTTATGCTTGTATGATACTAGGATTTATATCTACCTATGATGGCTGTCATGGTCATGATTGTATGATAGTAGAATTTACTTCTACCTTTGGTAGCTGTCATGGTCATGATTGTATGATAGAAATATTTACTTCTACATATGGTAGCTGTCATGGTCATGATTGTATGATAGAAATATTTACTTCTACATATGGTAGCTGTCATGGTCATTATTGTATGATAGTAGGATTTACTTCTACCTATGATGGCTGTCATGGTTATGCTTGTATGATACTAGGATTTATATCTACCTATGATGGCTGTCATGGTCATGATTGTATGATAGTAGAATTTACTTCTACCTTTGGTAGCTGTCATGGTCATGATTGTATGATAGAAATATTTACTTCTACATATGGTAGCTGTCATGGTCATGATTGTATGATAGAAATATTTACTTCTACATATGGTAGCTGTCATGGTCATTATTGTATGATAGTAGGATTTACTTCTACCTAGGATAACTGTCATGGTCATGTCTGTATGCTAGTAGGTTTTACTTCTACCTATGGTAGCTGTCATGGTCATGATTGTATGATAGTAAGATTCACTTCTACCTATGATGGCTGTCATGGCCATGATTGTATGATAGTAAGATTTACTTCTACCTATGGTAGCTGTCATGGTCATGATTGTATGATAGTAAGATTTACTTCTACCTATGGTAGCTGTCGTGGCCATGATTATAATGACAGCTTAATTGTAATATTCAATCTTTTGGTTTTTTCTTAAAAAGTCAGGAGCTCTTATATTTGTTGTCAGATTACGCTTTTTGTACCTAAATAATGAAAATTCTTGGCTACTCTAAACATCCATATTGTATTGTTTGATCTTTAGTTTTGGTTTGCTTAAGTTTTGCTGTTTTGCTACTACTTTTGTTTTTTCAATCGAGATTTTCCTTTGATATCTGTTCATTATCATTATCATACTTACCATAATCTATAAATTTGTCACGTAGGACCTGTAATTAATTAAAATTAAATGAATATTGATAGACAATAATATACCTAACAATCATGTTAGCAAGCAGTGTGTAACGTGACATATATAATTACATGTAATAGGCAGATCTTTTGAAGTTAATGTTAGATAATTCTTATAATTGGCTGTAATATAGCTCTAATGAAAAGATAGAAATGTAATGTACTGCACACCACATGATCTTATATAATTATGAAACCACGAATACAATTAACTAAAATTATAGAAAGATAATTTCTATGTATAGATCACCAATAGATGTATACTTTAATCTCCACCGTGTAACATTTTGTTCATCAATTAATAATTTATAATAGCAATGTTGTTCTTGACTCAAGTGACCTCTATTTATCAGCAATATACAAACATGTATGTATTTATTGATTTCAAATGAGGGACTTAAAAAATGCTGTACATACGATCTACCGAATACCTTTCCCTCACCACACGTGGATCAACTGGCGGAAAAATCCTTGTTTTGTTGAAATAAAAAGCTTATTGATATTTACAAATCAAAATTGTTTGATATTGTTAATCTCCTTTTTTGAGGTGAAGAAGCTATAGAGACAAATGGGGGCTTCCATAATTTACAAGGAACTTCTTTCTTAAATTATAAACATTTAAAGAAAGAGTTTGAAGATACCAAAGGGGTAATCAGAATACACAAAGTTGTGATATGAATGGCTATAAAGACAGTAGTCGAGACATATCAAAGTATTTTAAAACGATCGCATTCCTACGATGATTCCTCTGTTAGTTGACCCATGTGTTGTGAGTGGAAAGTAATAGAAGCGTGTTCAGCTGTGTGTTACTCAAAGCGATTATGTACCCATACTACCGCACGAGTACAACATTGGGGATTAAAGACGATTGATGTATACGTGCTACTTCAGAGTTCAAACGTATGGACTAAAGACAATTCATGTAAACATGCTACTTCAGGATTCAAAATTGGGGACTAAAGACGATTGAAGTATACATACTACTTCAGCGTTAACATTAGGGACTAAGGTCGATTCATCTAAACATGCTACTTCAGGATTCAAAATAAGGGTAATAACAAAATTACCGAACTCCGAACAATCTTACAAAGGGAAAGTCAAAACTCATAAGTATATAAACAGACAAAATCAGTCAACAACCGGAAAACTGTGAACTGGGACTAAAGACGATTGAATTATACATGTTACTTCAGGGTTAACATTAGGGACTAAAGTCGATTCATCTAAACTTGCTACTTCAGGATTCAAAATTAGGGACTAAAAACGATTGAATTATACATGCTACTTCAGGGTTCAAAATTAGGGACTCAAGACGACTGACGTTCACGTGCTACTTCAAGGTTCACAATTAGGGACTAAAGACGATTTACGTACACATACTACTTCAGAGTTCAAAATTAGGGACCAAAGACGATTGTAAGGGCCCGGGTAGCTCAATGAGTTAGGCAGTTGGATTACCTAACAACTCATACAAGCCTATCACCAATACGGCGTGGGTTCGCGCCCGGCTTTACAAATTGTAAAAAGGATGTAATCGACTCGCAGCCGCAAGTGATAAAGTTTTACCAGTTGTTTGTCCAGGGTTGGTGGTTCTCTCCGGGTACTCCGGCTTCATCCACCACTAAAACTTGTCGCCATGATATAGCTGAAATATTGCTGAAACACCAAAAATCAATCAATCGATCCAAAGACGATTGACGTGCACATACTACTTCAGGTTTCCAAATGAGAGACTTAAGACGATTAATGTAACACATACTACTTCCGGTTTCCAAATGAGAGACTTGAGACGATTTGAATGTAACACATACTACTTCAGGTTTCCAAATGAGCGACTTAAGATGATTTTAATGTAACACATACTACTTCAGGTTTCCAAATGAGAGACTTAAGATGATTTTAATGTAACACATACTACTTCAGGTTTCCAAATGAGAGACTTAAGATGATTTTAATGTAACACATACTACTTCAGGTTTCCAAATGAGCGACTTAAGATGATTTCAATGTAACACATACTACTTCAGGTTTCTAAATGAGAGACTTAAGATGAGTTTAATGTAACACATACTACTTCAGGTTTCCAAATGAAAGACTTGAGACGATTTGAATGTAACACATACTACTTCAGGTTTCCAAATGAGAGACTTAAGATGATTTTAATGTAACACATACTACTTCAGGGTTCCAAATGAGCGACTTAAGATGATTTTAATGTAACACATACTACTTCAGGTTTCCAAATGAGCGACTTAAGATGATTTTAATGTAACACATACTACTTCAGGTTTCCAAATGAGAGACTTAAGATGATTTTAATGTAACACATACTACTTCAGGTTTCCAAATGAGCGACTTGAGATGATTTTAATGTAACACATACTACTTCAGGTTTCCAAATGAGAGACTTAAGATGATTTTAATGTAACACATACTACTTCAGGTTTCCAAATGAGAGATTTAAGGCGATTTTAATATAACACATACTACTTCAGGGTTCCAAATGAGAGACTTAAGACGATTTGAATGTAACACATATACTTCAGGTTTCCAAATGAGAGACTTGAGGCGATTTGAATGTAACACATACTACTTCAGGTTTCCAAATGAGATACTTAAGACGATTTTAATGTAACACATACTACTTCAGGTTTCCAAATGAGAGACTTCAGATGATTTTAATGTAACACATACTACTTCAAGTTTCCAAATGAGAGACTTAAGACGATTTTAATGTAACACATACTACTTCAGGTTTCCAAATGAGAGACTTGAGACGATTTGAATGTAACACATACTACTTCAGGTTTCCAAATGAGATACTTGAGACGATTGACGTGCACATACTACTTCAGGTTTTCAAATGAGAGATTTAAGATGATTTTAATGTAACACATACTACTTCAAGTTTCCAAATGAGAGACTTAAGATGATTTTAATGTAACACATACTACTTCAGGGTTCCAAATGAGAGACTTAAGACGATTTTAATGTAACACATACTACTTCAGGTTTCCAAATGAGAGACTTGAGACGATTTGAATGTAACACATACTACTTCAGGTTTCCAAATGAGATACTTGAGACGATTTTAATGTAACACATACTACTTCAGGTTTCCAAATGAGAGACTTAAGACGATTTTAATGTAACACATACTACTTCAAGTTTCCAAATGAGAGACTTCAGATGATTTTAATGTAACACATACTACTTCAAGTTTCCAAATGAGAAACTTAAGACGATTTTAATGTAACACATACTACTTCAGGTTTCCAAATGAGAGACTTGAGACGATTTGAATGTAACACATACTACTTCAGGTTTCCAAATGAGATACTTGAAACGATTGACGTGCACATACTACTTCAGGTTTCCAAATGAGAGATTTAAGATGATTTTAATGTAACACATACTACTTCAAGTTTCCAAATGAGAGACTTAAGATGATTTTAATGTAACACATACTACTTCAGGTTTCCAAATGAGAGACTTAAGACGATTTTAATGTAACACATACTACTTCAGGTTTCCAAATGAGAGACTTAAGACGATTTTAATGTAACACATACTACTTCAGGTTTCCAAATGAGATACTTGAGACGATTGACGTGCACATACTACTTCAGGTTTCCAAATGAGAGACTTAAGATGATTTTAATGTAACACATACTACTTCAGGTTTCCAAATGAGAGACTTGAGACGATTTGAATGTAACACATACTACTTCAGGGTTAAAAATTAGGGACTAATTTAAGATAGTTGTACACATTATTTCATCTAGTTGTTCTACCTAGACAGGTTAACTATTTTAATCTTACTTTACAGATGGTATGTGCAGTTTGTATTTTTTCTTTTTCAACTACATCTTTTAAATCTTTAAATGTTAAAGCATTCTTCTCACAATATCTTTTCAGTCCTTCAAATTTCTTCATCTCATTGGAGAATTCGGTGGAGGTATAAACCTCGTGCCAAACTGAGCATGGTAATCCAGAGCATATAGCGATCTCACACACTTCATCGATGTTATATTCCAACGAGAGTCTTTGTAAGTGACGATCAGGAGGACGCTGCTGTAAAAATTCATCGTTTGTTACTGAAAATAAAAGTAACAAATGTTCTTACCAAACATGAAATAACTGTATAAATCTACGTACTCCGACCTGAAACATTGTTGTGATCTTAGCTGATTATAGCTATCTTGTTTAGGTCCTATGGGTTTCTTGTTCTACTTTGTTTTAGATTATTTGACTTCGCAATCTTTTAACTCAGCGTACTGATAAACATTTTTCCAGAAACGTGTCTTGCACACTCAATTCGATATTTATATTTATTTTATTTTCATATTGTTCAGTGGTTTCATCAAAGAACTTTATATAATATTTTTCAAATTATTGAAATATGACCAAATAAATAAAGCCATCTACCTCAAAAATGAGTTTTAGTGCAAATATAAGACGTACAAATAACCCAATAAAACAAATTAAAAAGAATGGCCAATGTGTAAGTTCTCCTCTGAAAATGAAAATATCATGTCATCTTTTGCTATGACATAATTCTGCCAAAATCATCACCAATATTAAGCAATATTTTATTATTTTAAGCACCTTTTTGAAGCTATTTTGAAATCCAGTATAATGGGGAAAACAGCGTTGCACATAAAACTGCACTTGTCACCATCCCCAACTGATGGTAGCAACTATGCATATACAATTTTGTTATTAAATATTTTTCTCGTTGGGGTACTATATTATAACTTTGTCCTGTGGTGGTAGCCACACGTTCGTATCCTGTAACAATTCCATCACACGTGTGGTATCTCATAAAGGTTTTGTTTTCTTAATTTGTATATACAATTTCAACAATCAGATCGCATAAAATATACTTTTTTCTAGCTGCCATACTAAAATGTTGTAAACAAGTAAAAATGTCACTCAACTATCTCCCAAGTTTGGTTCCATGTTCTCAAGTAATTTCAGAGAAAAACAATATTGGAATGTGACAAGCTAACAAACACAACATACAATAAAGATGGAACAAAAGAGATTAGCATACCGACATTTTTCAGTTAGATTCTGGTTAGAATATAAAATAGGTAAAAATCAATGAAAAACAGCTGAAACTTTTCCTTTTTAACTCACCTGGCCACTTCCGATTACATGCTTTTACGTCTCATCTATCTATTGTATTGAAGTTTTCTCGAAGATTTGCTACCCAATGAAATTTATTATGTTGAAAATATGAAATCCTCAAATTTTATTATGGGTGCAAACATAAAATTCACGAATTTACCAAAACCACGAAAATTGATGCCCACGAAGAAAAGTACTTTCAGAGTATCTAAATATAACTACCGCTAACCCTCAGGCCCCTTTAGTTATTTGTAATACCATGTATAAAACAAAAACAAAATAGATTTACGTCAATGATACTGTAGAAGCCCTACAGTATGCTTGGTATCAAATTTTAAATCATTTCTAGAGAGGACATTTCCACTGGGGTAAAACTGATTACGGTCATCCCAAGATGGCGGACGTGTAATCAGGTAAGAATCTTTTTTGTCGATTAAATTGTTTCTATAATGTATAAATGGCACATGCATTATTAGTACGATAGTAATCTATGAACTTATCACAAGGAAATCACAAATTACGACTGAAAAATGTATATGAAAGAGAAAATCCGATTTTAATAAATCGTTAAGATGACCGTAACTGAAAACATCTTTCTTGTAAGTTACGGTCATCTTTAATTAAAAAAAATTATGATCCGCCAACTTGGGATGACCGTAATTACAGTTACGGTCATCAGCTTTACCCCAGTGATTTCAATGTCGTGTCATCTTGGCTTAGCGTATTGTACCACTATTATCTGATAATATATTGAAATATTTGTATAAGAATAATTAGTGTTTGCTCTTTAAGCAAAAGGCAATGAGATCAACATAACAGAACAACTGACAAAACCCATCAATAGATGTATATAATTTAAATCTCTACGGTCATAAATATCCCCTATCTTATTTTGTAATTGTTGGAATAAAATATTTTCTTTACAGATATAAAATTCGGGAGGCTTAATCACGCTATCTTGTTATCATAAAATATTAATATGGCATTAGATTGGAATAAAACAACGTAGATATCAAATGTAAAGCGGAGGACGCGTTAATCGAATAACCTTCATCAGGTAAATGTTAAAAGGCAAAATATTTGAAAGTCAAATAATAAAAAAAAAACAATTGCGAGCAAGAAACCCAAAAACAGAAACAGAAACAGAAATAGAATCGTCACAATCAGTTAAGGTTACCTACAAATGAGAGAGGAGTACCTAATTAGTTTTAATAATAACTACGTGATTTATGAATTGTAAATTCCAATACAAATACAAAAATGTATATCTAATAAACCATGTCAGTGACCCAAAAGCAAATTAAGAATAGCATGATTATACAGACATACATTATATAGACATGTTTTTTCTATTTGTTCAACAAAACAACGTCTATGACTATAACTACAACATTGTCTACAATTAAAAAAGGACTATAATCACACTGTGACAAATACTACTGACGTAGTAGCATTAATCAAATGTGGATACTGAAAAACTCTAAAAAGCTTCTGGATAATTTTAATTCTCGTACTTTTCTTTCTCTCGAATATCTCATCTATCCAATCATTTGATTTTTCTACACTTTACAATACAATTCCTCATGAAAAATAAAAAAATCCGTTTAAACACAATTTAGTTTTAAAAATGGTAGGTAACGTTGCAAGTTTATAGTATAGTGGCTACACAAAAATTGGAATCATCAGTATATTGGAGTTCTTTATCGATAACGTATTTGTCGAGATCGGAAGGCTCGATTTTTCAGCAAATCATCGGTATTCTTAACAGAACAAACTGATCTCCTCACCATACCGATCTTTCACTTTACTCCGATGAGGGAGAATATATGCAAACACTTTTCAGACAAAATAAGATATACAAATTAAAGCCTTTAATCTGACATTCAATTATATTATATTGATGATGTTTTGTCCACTGCCTACCCTGCAGGAGCACCTGAGTTATCCTACGGTTTTCAGTGGGGTTCGTGTTACTCGATCTTTAGATTTATGAGTATGTTTTGTAGATCTTTGTTTGTCCTTTTGTTCCTTTTCGTTGGCCTGTGTTTTGTCTGTCCTTCTTCGATTTACGGATTATGATTACCCCTTTGGTATCTTCAACCTCATCATTTTGCTAACTGGATTCCATTAATATACCATCAACGAATTTGAGATAAAGGCAACAACAGAAATAGCCACCTCTGTCTTAATTCTTGACCTTTACCGACAATGTTCAACTTGCTCCCACTCCCTATGACAAAACAAACGACTTCAATGTTGCCATTTTAATTTTTTAACAAATTGATAGTATTATTACAACAGGTCCCACGCATGGATTTTATATTTCACACCTCTACACATAAATAGAACACTTGTCCAGAAGCTGGTGAAAATCTAGGTCCTGAGTTGGCTCAAGGCCAAAATAGTGCCGTTATTAAATATATTAATGGAGCTATAATCCTGTAATTGATAACATGATGTCCTGAAAGAATGGAATATATTCTAAATGCCGTTCAAAGACAAAACCAATCGAGAAATCCCTATCTGTGATATTTTAATGGTCACTAAAATGTTTACGGTTATACATTTTACATTTTGGAAGCGAAACAAATTTCAGGATTTTATTTTTATTTACTGTTATTTGTTGTTCATTGTGTGTCACTTTCTACAAAACATTCCATGTATTTAGTAATTCACGAGTATCATTTCACTTTGTGCTTCATTGATATATTTAGGTAATTCGTGCAATTCGTAAATGAAAATCCTCGCCTGTCTTATGGTCTTATAACTTAGCAAAATATAGAATATCAAAACTAGTGTAAAACAGTGTATTTTAAATAAACGTTATAGAAATCGAAGGGTAATCAATAATGGACATTCCGGAGAAACTGGCAACAGTGGGTAATCAAGACACAAGACCAAGACAAACAAAACAAAGAAGCACAACATAATATGTGATGAACACCACTATACACAAGAAACAATGTATAATAATACAATAAATATATTTACCTTCTGGCTTGAATGAAGAAATGATATTCAGTTTAATTCTTTCTTGTTTTATACAGTGACGATCCTTTTAATGTTCGTTTCGAGGTAGAGTAAAATAACACAAAAGTTTGTTTCCTTTCGTAGAAAAAAAATAATTCGAAATCTATCTTATAAATGTTTAAACACCTATCAAAGACGAAGTTTAACGGGATTTAACCAAGCTGTACATGTGCATTTTACAATTTAAATACCCTCAGAGGTCTCTGTTCAATGTATTAAGGTTCCCACGGGTATGATAATATTATATGATGTAAATTCAGATTTTTCTGTGTTTTATATTATATTATTATTATTATTATTATTTTATTATAATATTTCTACAACATACGTAATACAAAATACAAATCATTAAAATAACACAAAGGTTTCAGAAACAACCATGATTATACTTATTTTAATCTGTACCCTTACGTCTTCCCTTTAATATGAGACCAGACCATTTAAGTTAATTTGAAATATGCCATGATTGTGTCTTTGTTGTTGTTTCGTTTGGTCTTAAGGAGAAATATTAATATTTCCCTTCCTTTGGTTTCTATGAGAATTATTAAATCAATTTTTAAACAGTGATGGTCAATAACTCTCCCAGTATCAACAAAACGAACTATCACCTCTCATTTTAACTCAGTGAACACTGAAAAGGGGGTAGACAACGACAGTGGATATTGGAAATCTAGGTCCTGGTTCGGAACAGACACACACATGTGGCGGTGTTAAGCCTGTTAATGGGATCCCAACCTTGCACCCTCGATCACCGGATTCCCAAGGACATTCCGTACACTATAGCAAAAACTTGCACAGAACATAAAATAGTAATATAAATGTACTTATTCAATTACTAGTTATACCAACTGGTTTTACCAGCTATATAAAACTGTTGTTATGTTGTATATCAGATCATCACTTTACTGTAATATACCTTCAGACTTGTGTCCTCTGTGTTTTTCTTTTTATTTCTTCAACATTGTTTTATCTATATACTTGTACTGTTGTTATGCTGTGTGTTAAGATCATCACTTTACTGTAATATACATTCAGACTTGAGTACCCTGTGTTTGTCATGTTATTTCCTCAGCATTGTTGTAAGTTTATACTTGTTATGTTGTGCATACAGATCAACACTATACTGTAATATACCTTCAGACTTGTTTACTCTGTATTTATCTTGTTATTTCTTCCACATTGTTTTATCCTTATATTTGCTACGTTTTCTATGTTGTGTATACAGATCATCACTTTACTGTACACAGAGTACTCAAGTCTGAAGGTATATTACCACCCTACCGCATGCCAAATTAAACACCCGCTTAACAGAAACCATTCACAAAGCTTTCAGTCATAGATACGATGGCTCAAAATTTGTTGTATTAGGCTACAATTCCACATATATTTCAAACAAAATTCAAAAAGGTAAAACATGCTACTCCGAGGAACAAGTGATCAGTATGATGGAGTTCCTCATCGATAACATATTTGTCTCCTTTGGAGGGGCACTGTTTCAGCAGGTCGTCGGCATACCAATGGGTACGAATTGTGCCTCTCTTCTAGCCGATTTATTTTTATACTGATATGTGTCGGAGTTTCTTCAAAATCTTGTAAAAGATAAGAAGATTCATGAAGCTAGAGCCTTTAATTTCAAATACACGTATATTGATGACGTTTTATTTATCAATAATTCTAGATTTGCAGAATTTCTTTCATTGATATATCCTCCAGAGCTGGAAATTAAAGAGACCACAGATGCAGGTTCGTCCGCATCATTTTTGGACTTATACCTCGTATTTGACGACAGTGGTCAACTCAGTACTAACATTTATGATAAACGGGATGACTTGAATTTTAAAATCATAAATTTTCCAAATATGTGCAGCAATATACAAGCTTCTTCTGCATATGGTGTTTACATCTCGCAATTGATTCGCTATGCAAGGGCCAGTAGCAATTATTCTGAATTCTTGAAACGTCATCTTTATCTGAGAAACAGGCTACTGGACCAGGGCTATAAAAAGAATCGCCTTATTCGATCTCTTAAAAAGTTTATTTTCCGATACCAAGACCTTGTCGAAATATATCCTGTCTCTGCAGAGACGATAGTAAACGATGGATTTTCATAAAGTGAAAATATATAAAGATAAGGATTAAGTAAGCCTGCTTTATCCATACGTCATTCAACATCTCATTTGAAATCAAATTGTGTAAAAATATGACCGTTTAGTTATAACGTTCTGCAGAGACGATAATAAACGATGGATTTTCATAAAGTTCTGCGCTGACTACTATTATACCTATTTTGTCCCAGTATTGTTAAAAATGCTGTTATAGTGACAATCGGAACCTTTTAACCGTAATGGAAGCGGGATGTTTGGCGCCGTAAAATCTGATTCAACCCACCATTTCTTTGGAAATCAGGGCCATTGCGGTTTTCCCAGTTTTCCGGTTTTTGACTCATTTTATCTGTTGATTTATGAGTTTTGCCTTTCCCCTTGGAAGATTGCTCGGTGTTCGGTGATTTTGTTATTACCCTTATTCCTTCATACTTGTGTACTCTGCGTTTGTCTTTTTATTACTTCTACATTGTTTTATCTTTATATCTGTACTGTTGCTATGTTGTGTATGCATATCATCACTTTACTGTAATATCCCTTCAGACTTGTGTCCTCTGTTTTGTCTTGTTATTATTTCTACCTTGGTTTTTTTATACTTGTACTGTTGTTATGTTGTGTATACAGATCATCATTTTACTGTAATATATCTTCAGACTTGTGTACTCTGTGTTTTTCTCGTTGTTACTTCGACATTGTTTTATCTTTATACCTGTACTGTTATCATGTTGTGTATACAGATCATCAATTTACTTAATTTAACTTCAGACTTGTGTACTCGTTTTTCTTGTTATTACTTCTACATTGTTTTATCTTTACACTTGTCCTGTCGCTATGTTGTGTATCTAGATCATCACTTTATTGTAATATACATTCAAACGTGTGTACTCTGTGTTTGTCTTGTTGTTTCTTCTATATTGTTTTATCTTTATATTTGTATTGTTGTTATGTTGTGTATCTAGATCATCACTTTATTGTAATATACCTTCAGACTTGTGTACTCTGTGTTTGTCTTGTTGTTTCTTCTATATTGTTTTATCTTTATATTTGTATTGTTGTTATGTTGTGTATCTAGATCATCACTTTACTGTAATATCCCTTCAGACTTGTGTACTCTGTGTTTGTCTTGTTATTATTTCTACATTGTTTTATATTTATACTTGTACTGTTGCTATGTTATGTATCCAGATCACCACTTTACTGTAATATACATTCAGACTTGTGTACTCTGTGTTTGTCTTGTTATTACTTCTACATTGTTTTATATTTATACTTGTACTGTTGCTATGTTATGTATCCAGATCATCACTTTACTGTAATATACCTTCAGACTTGTGTACTCTGTGTTTGTCTTGTTATTACTTCTACATTGTTTTATCTTTATATTTGTACTGTTGCTATGTTATGTATCCAGATCATCACTTTACTGTAATATCCCTTCAGACTTGTGTACTCTGTGTTTGTATTGTTATTATTTCTACATTGTTTTATATTTATACTTGTACTGTTGCTATGTTATGTATCCAGATCATCACTTTACTGTAATATCCCTTCAGACTTGTGTACTCTGTGTTTGTCTTGTTATTACTTCTACATTGTTTTATATTTATACTTGTACTGTTGCTATGTTATGTATCCAGATCATCACTTTACTGTAATATACCTTCAGACTTGTGTACTCTGTGTTTGTATTGTTATTATTTCTACATTGTTTTATATTTATACTTGTACTGTTGCTATGTTATGTATCCAGATCATCACTTTACTGTAATATACTTTCAGACTTGTGTACTCTGTGTCTGTCTTGTTATTACTTCTACATTGTTTTATATTTATACTTGTACTGTTACTATGTTATGTATCCAGATCATCACTTTACTGTAATATACATTCAGACTTGTGTACTCTGTGTTTGTCTTGTTATTACTTCTACATTGTTTTATATTTATACTTGTACTGTTGCTATGTTATGTATCCAGATCATCACTTTACTGTAATATACCTTCAGACTTGTGTACTCTGTGTTTGTCTTGTTATTACTTCTACATTGTTTTATCTTTATACTTGTACTGTTGCTATGTTATGTATCCAGATCATCACTTTACTGTAATATCCCTTCAGACTTGTGTACTCTGTGTTTGTATTGTTATTATTTCTACATTGTTTTATATTTATACTTGTACTGTTGCTATGTTATGTATCCAGATCATCACTTTACTGTAATATCCCTTCAGACTTGTGTACTCTGTGTTTGTCTTGTTATTACTTCTACATTGTTTTATCTTTATACTTGTTCTGTTGCTATGTTATGTATCCAGATCATCACTTTACTGTAATATCCCTTCAGACTTGTGTACTCTGTGTTTGTCTTGTTATTACTTCTACATTGTTTTATATTTATACTTGTACTGTTGCTATGTTATGTATCCAGATCATCACTTTACTGTAATATACCTTCAGACTTGTGTACTCTGTGTTTGTCTTGTTATTACTTCTACATTGTTTTATCTTTATACTTGTACTGTTGCTATGTTATGTATCCAGATCATCACTTTACTGTATTATACCTTCAGACTTGTGTACTCTGTGTTTGTCTTGTTATTACTTCTACATTGTTTTATCTTTATACTTGTACTGTTGCTATGTTATTTATCCAGATCATCACTTTACTGTAATATACATTCAGACTTGTGTACTCTGTGTTTGTATTGTTATTATTTCTACATTGTTTTATATTTATACTTGTACTGTTGCTATGTTATGTATCCAGATCATCACTTTACTGTAATATACTTTCAGACTTGTGTACTCTGTGTCTGTCTTGTTATTACTTCTACATTGTTTTATATTTATACTTGTACTGTTGCTATGTTATGTATCCAGATCATCACTCTACTGTAATATACATTCAGACTTGTGTACTCTGTGTTTGTCTTGTTATTACTTCTACATTGTTTTATCTTTATACTTGTACTGTTGCTATGTTATGTATCCAGATCATCACTTTACTGTAATATACATTCAGACTTGTGTACTCTGTGTTTGTATTGTTATTACTTCTATATTGAGCATGAAATAAAGAATACCACAGATACAGATAGATCTGCTTCATACCTTGACCTACACCTCGAAATTGACAGTGAGAGGCGGATAAGAAAGAAACTTTACGACAAAAAAGATGATTTCAATTTTCTCATTGTGAACTTTCCATTAATATGTAGTAACATTCCAGCAGCGCCTGCATATGGAGTATATATCTATCAGTTTATGCGATATTCCAGAGCTTGTTGTTCCTATCAGGATTTCCTTGATAGAGGATTGCTGCTAACAAAGAAGCTACTGTACCAAGGGTTCCTCTTGGTAAAGTTGAAATCATCAGTTCGAAAGTGTTACGGTCGCCACCATCACTTGGTTGACCGTTATGGAAAATCTGTGTCATAAATGACCACGGATATGTTCCACTTGTCATAAGCACTTCCCGGTCCTTTCCTAATTCACTTATCACCGGATTCTGATTACCCCTTTGGTATCTTCAAACTTTTCTTGCGATCGTCAAATCTCCTATTGACGCTAATAACTCTTAAAAAAACAATACAGTTATTCTTTAAATCGATGTGCATTTTATTAGTGTGTTTTCACATTTTCTCCAATAGCAAGCTGTAATGTTAATTTTTTTTATTGACATATAGACACATCTTCGCCTATAGAAGACTGCAATCCTAGTGTTTTATATTGACATATAAACACATCTTGTCCTATAGAAGACTGTAATCCTAGTGTTTTATATTGACATATAAACACATCTTGTCCTATAGAAGACTGTAATCCTAGTGTTTTATATTGACATATACACACATCTTGTCCTATAGAAGACTGTAATCCTAGTGTTTTATATTGACATATAAACGCATCTTCTCCTATAGAAGACTGTAATCCTAGTGTTTTATATTGACATATACACACATCTTCTGCTATAGAAGGCTGTAAACCTAGTGTTTTATATTGACATATACACACATCATCTCCAAGAGAAGACTGTAATCCTAGTATTTTATATTGAAATATAAACACATCTTTTCCTATAGAAGACTGTAAACCTAGTGTTTTCTATTGACATATAAACACATCTTCTCCTATAGAAGACTTCAAGCCTAGTGTTTTCTATTGACATATAGACACATCTTCTCCTATAGAAGACTTTAAACCTAGTGTTTTCTATTGACATATAGACACATCTTCTCCTATAGTAAGTAAGTAAGTAAATTTTATTTAGAGTCGGCACATATATGCATATAACAAATAACATGAGCTACATGAAGCTCTTAAAACAGAGTATAATTCTAATGTTTTCGGGGGCCGCCGTGATCGTGATCGTATGGTTATGGATTTAAAACTACCTATTGAGATCAGTGTTTATCACCACCAAGGTTGTGAGTTCGTATTTCGATCAGGGCGATGCGTACAACATTATGTGATAAAGTTTGTCAGTGACTTGCGACAAGTCGGTGGTTTTCTCCGGGTACTCCGGTTTCCTCCACCAATAAATCTGACCGCCACGATATAGCTGAAATATTGTTGAAAGTGGTGTTGAACACCACCAAACAAACAAACAAAACAAACCTAGTGTTTTCTATCTACTTATATACACATCTTCTCCTATTGAAGATTGTAGGCCATCAGCCACAGCATAGCAAATGCCACTTGTATATATAGCGTACAACTTGCACTCATTCAATTTGAAGCTGAATACTCGACACTCATCGTTTCTTCTACATTGAAATGCACATTTAACTAAGGTTAACCCGTTGTATAAGTCTATATATGAGCCTGACAGCTGTGTCGATGAGGCATAACGACTGTAACGGCTGAAGCGTACGTTGCTATGGTTATCTGCATTAAATCCTATAAACAAAAAAAAAGCGTGAAGTTTTCTGATGATAATCATATGTAATAAAGTGGGAAAAACCTCAATGTCGGAACAATTCTAAAATCAAATCAAACAATTGTAGAAAAAGAGGTAAAATCGACACCATTGGCAAACATATACAGGATTGTCAACTTTCCTACCTTGGAAGAGGCACTTTAGTAAAATGTGACGGGGTTAAACTATTATAATAGAACCTTAAAATGAAGATAAAATATGGCGGTAAAGAAAATCAGAAATTTACAGACATTTAGCCTGATTAGACATTTACAACAAAGGTACTGAACTAATGTTTATCTCCCTAAGAGGCTAAGCATATAGATTTAATAATAGACCTAGACATTTAATTTGGTCTGCTCTCAAATATATCAGAAATAATTAATTGACTCCATTGGTTTGTTGGAGAGTATTACATGGGTAGCACTGTTTTCGTAATAGAAAATACACCCCCTATAGTAACCCCTTTGATATCTTCAAGCTTTTCTTAATTACAGAACTACACACCTTGTACACTAAATTAGAACAGGTATGTCTGTGGAAGTGCACGACAGTAGAAGCTAGATACAGTTATCCCCGGTACTCAGGTTGTAATTGGCTAACGACACGTCCACAAGAAGAGTTTGAAGATTCCAAAAGAGTAATCAGAATCCGTAACTCGAAGGACGGACAACACAATGGCCAAACGAAAAAGGAGACACAACGATCTACAAACATACACATAAAGCTAAAGTCAAAGTGTATGTCCTCTCGTTTTTAGTTATGTGTGTGATGTACGCTACGATTTCGATGTTCGGCTGTTCTTTACCATTGGGTGTTATTGATTTATAAATGTTATTTGTTTTTATTTACGTATGTTGGTGTTCAATGCGATTTCCAAGTCTTTGAACACTGGCATGGCGGGTGTTACCAGTGGAGTAAGACCTGCTTATCCTTTCGGAGCACCTGAGTTCACCCCGGATTTTAGTAGGGTTCGTGTTGTGTAAGCCTTAGTGTTCTATGTAGTGCTTTGTCGATAATTGTTTGTCTTTTTCTTCTGGCCATTGTATTGTCTATCCTTCTTTTGGCCATTGTATTGTCTATCCTTCTTCTGGCCATTGTATTGTCTCTCCTTCTTTTGGCCATTGTATTGTCTCTCCTTCTTCTGGCCATTGTATTGTCTATCCTTCTTCTGGCTATTGTATTGTCTATTCTTCTTCTGGCCATTGTATTGTCTATCCTTCTTCTGGCCATTGTATTGTCTATCCTTCTTTTGGCCATTGTATTGTCTCTCCTTCTTCTGGCCATTGTATTGTCTATCCTTCTTCTGGTCATTGTATTGTCTATCCTTCTTCTGGCCATTGCATTGTCTCTCCTTCTTTTGGCCATTGTATTGTCTCTCCTTCTTCTGGCCATTGTATTGTCTATCCTTCTTCTGGCCATTGTATTGTCTATTCTTCTTCTGGCCATTGTATTGTCTATCCTTCTTCTGGCCATTGTATTGTCTCTCCTTCTTTTGGCCATTGTATTGGCTATCCTTCTTTTGGCCATTATAGTGTCTATCCTTCTTATGGCCATTGTATTGTCTATCATTCTTCTGGCCATTGTATTGTCTATTCTTCTTCTGGCCATTGTATTGTCTATCCTTCTTTTGGCCATTGTATTGTCTATCCTTCTTCTAGCCATTGTATTGTCTATCCTTCTTTTGGCCATTGTATTATCTATCCTTCGTCTGGTCATTGTATTGTCTATCCTTCTTCTGGCCATTGTATTGGCTATCCTTCTTTTGGCCATTATAGTGTCTATCCTTCTTATGGCCATTGTATTGTGTATCATTCTTCTGGCCATTGTATTGTCTCTCCTTCTTCTAGCCATTGTATTGTCTATCCTTCTTTTGGCCATTGTATTATCTATCCTTCTTCTGGTCATTGTATTGTCTATCCTTCTTCTGGCCATTGTATTATCTATCCTTCTTCTGACCATTGTATTGTCTATCCTTCTTCTGGCCATTGTATTGTCTATCCTTCTTCTGGCCATTGGATTGTCTATCCTTCTTCTGGCCATTGTATTGTCTATCCTTCTTCTGGCCATTGTATTGTCTATCATTCTTCTGACCATTGTATTGTCTATCCTTCTTCTGGCCATTGTATTGTCTATCCTTCTTCTGACCATTGGATTGTCTATCCTTCTTCTGGCCATTGTATTGTCTATCCTTCTTCTGGCCATTGTATTGTCTATCCTTCTTCTGACCATTGGATTGTCTATCCTTCTTCTGGCCATTGTATTGTCTATCCTTCTTCAACTTACGGCCTCTGGTTACTCTTTTTGTATCTCTAACCTTTTCTTCTAAATAGTTCGATTTAGTCAGAGCATAATGTGTGTTCCATTTAACCTATTCAGAACATAACTTGTGTGCCAGTTCACTAATTCAAAGCATAATTTGTAATCCGCTTAACTTACTTAGAACATAACTTGTGTTCCATTTAACTTATTCAGAGCATACATTGTGTTCCGGTTAACTTATGTAGAAGATAAGTTGTGTTCCGGTTAACTTATTCAGAAGATAAGTTGTGTTCAGGTTAACGTATTCAGTACATAGTTTGTGTTCCGGTTAACTTATTGAGTACATAATGTGTGCTCCAGTTAGCTGATTCAGAACATAAGTTGTGTTCCGGTTAACTTATTCAGTAAATAGTTTGTGTTCCGGTTAACTTATTCAGAAGATAAGCTGTGTTCCGGTTAACCTATTCAGAACATAATTTGTGCCCCTGTTAACTTATTCAGAACATAAGTTGTGTTCCCGTTAACTTATTCAGTACATAGTTTGTGTTCTGGTTAACTTATTCAGAAGATAAGTTGTGTTCCGGTTAACTTATTCAGAACATAATTTGTGCTCCGGTTAACTTATTCAGAACATAAGTTGTGTACCGGTTAACTTATTCAGAACATAAGATATCCTCCGGTAAAAACTTATTCAGAAGATAAGTTGTGTTCCGATAATTTATTGAGAACATAATTTGTGCTCCGGTTAATTTATGGAAAAGATCAGTTGTGTTCCAGTTAGCTTATTCAGAATATAAGTTGTGTTCCGGTTAACGTATTCAGTACATAGTTTGCGTTCCGGTTAACTTATTGAGTACATAATTCGTACTCCTGTTAACTTATTCAGTACATTAGTTTTGTACCAGTTAACTTATTCAGAACATAAATTGTGCTCCGGTTAACTTATGTAGAAGATAAGTTGTGTTCTGGTGAACTTATTCAGTACATTAACTTATTCAGAACATAACTTATGTTCCGGTTAACTTATTCAGTACATAGTTTATGTTCTGGTTAACTTATTCAGAACATAATTTGTGCTCCAGTAATCTTATTCATAGCATAAGTTGTTTTCAGGTTGACTTACTCAGTGCATAGTATGTGTTCCGGTTAACTTATTCAGAAGATAAGTTGTGTTCCGGTTAACTTATTCAGAACATAAGTTGTGTTCCGGTTTACTTATTCAGAACATAAGTTGTGTTCCGGTTAACTTATTCAGAACATAATTTGTGCCCCGGTTAACTTATTCACAACATATGTCATGTTCCGGTTAACTTATTCAGTACATAGTTTGCGTTTCGGTTAACTTATTGAGTACATAATTTGTACTCCTGTTAACTTATTCAGAACACTAGTTTTGTACCAGTTAACTTATTCAGAACATAAATTATGCTCCGGTTAACTTATGTAGAAGATAAGTTGTGTTCCGGTGAACTTATTCAGTACATTAACTTATTCAGAACATAACTTATGTTCCGGTTAACTTATTCAGTACATAGTTTGTGCTCTAGTAATCTTATTCATAGCATAAGTTTTTTTCAGGTTGACTTACTCAGTGCATAGATTGTGTTCCGGTTAACTTATTCAGAAGATAAGTTGTGTTCCGGTTAACTTATTCAGAACATAAGTTGTGTTCCGGGTGACTTTTTGAGAACATAAGTTGTGTTCCGGTTAACTTATTCAGAACATAATTTGTGCTCCGGTTAACTTATTCACAACATAAGTCATGTTCCGGTTAACTTATTCAGTACATAGTTTGTGTTCTGGTTAACTTATTCAGAAGATAAGTTGTGTTCCGGTTAACGTATTCAGTGCATAGTTTGTGTTCCGCTTAACTTATTTAGTACATAATTTGTACTCCTGTTAGCTTATTCAGAACATAAGTTGTGCTCCGGTAAAAACTTATTCAGAAAATAACTTGTGTTCTGGTTAACTTATTCAGAACATAATTTGTGCTCTGGTATACTTATTCAGAACATAAGTTTTGTTCCGGTTAACTTATACAGTACATAGTTTGTGTTCCGGTTAACTGATGTAGAAGATAAGTTGTGTTCCGGTTAACTTATTCAGTACATTAACTTATCCAGAAGAGAATTTGTGTTCCGGTTAACGTATTCAGTACATAGTTTGCGTTCCGGTTAACTTATTGAGTACACAATTTGTACTCCTGTTAACTTATTCAGAACATAAGTTATGTACCGGTTAACTTATTAAGAAGATAAGTTGTGTTCCAGTTAACTTATTCAGAACATAATTTGTGCTCCGGTTAACTGATATGAGTTTTGACTTTCCCTTTGTTAGATTGCTCGGAGTTCGGTAATTTTGTTATTACTCTTATGTAGAAGATAAGCTGTGTTCCAGTTAACTTATTCAGTACATTAACTTATTTAGAACATAAGTTATGTTCCGGTTAACTTATTCAGTACATAGTTTGTGTTCCGGTTAATTTATTCAGAAGATAAGTTGTGTTCCGGTTAACTTATTCAGAACATAATTTGTGCTCCGCTAATCTTATTCAGAACATAAGTTTTTCCGGTTGACTTACTTAATACATAGTTTGTGTTCCGATTAACTTATTCAGGACATAGTTTGTGTTCCGGTTAACTTATTCAGGACATAGTTTGTGTTCCGATTAACTTATTCAGGACATAGTTTGTGTTTTGGTTAACATATTCAGAACATAAGTTGTGTTCCGGTTAACTGATTCAGAACATACGATGTTTTCCGGTTAACCTATTCAGAACATAAGTTGTTTCCGGTTAAATTATTCAGAACATAAGTTGTGCTCCTGTTAACGTACTCAGTACATAGTTTGTGTTCCGGTAAAAACTTATTCAGAAGATAAATTGTGTTCCGATTAACTGATTCAGAACATAATTTGTGCTCTGGTAAACTTATTCAGAACATAAGTTGTGCTCCAGTTAACTTATTTAGTACATAGTTTGTGTTCCGGTTAACTTATGTAGAAGATAAGTTGTGTTCCGGTTAACTTATTCAGTACATTAACTTATTCAGATGAGAATTTGTGTTTCGGTTAACGTATTCAGTACATAGTTTTCGTTTCGGTTAACTTATTGAGTACATACTTTGTACTCCTGTTAACTTATTCAGAACATAAGTTGTGTACTGGTTAACTTATTCAGAAGATAAGTTGTGTTGCGGTTAACTTATTCAGAACATAATTTGTGCTCCGGTTAACTGATGTAGAAGATAAGCTGTGTTCTGGTTAACTTATTCAGTACATTAACTTATTCAGAACATAGGTTATGTTCCGGTCAACTTATTCAGTATATAGTTTGTGTTCCTGTTAACTTATTCAGAAGATAAGTTGTGTTCCGGTTAACCTATTCAGAACATAATTTGTGCTCTCGTAAGCTTATTCAGAACATAAGTTGTGCTCCGGTTAACTTATTCAGTACATAGTTTGTGTTCCGGTTAACTTATGTGGAAGATAAGTTGCGTTCCGGTTAATTTATTCAGTACATTAACCTATTCAGATGAGAATTTGTGTTCCGGTTAACGTATTCAGTACATAGTTTGCGTTTCGGTTAACTTATTGAGTACATACTTTGTACTCCTGTTAACTTATTCAGAACATAAGTTGTGTACCGGTTAACTTATTCAGAAGATAAGTTGTGTTGCGGTTAACTTATTCAGAACATAATTTGTGTTCCGGTTGACTGATGTAGAAGATAAGTTGTGTGCCGGTTAACTTATTCAGTACTTTAACTTATTCAGAACATAAGCTATGTTCCGGTTAACTTATTCAGTACATAGTTTGTGTTCCGGTTAAGTTATTCAGAAGATAAGTTGTGTTCCGGTTAACCTATTCAGAACATAATTTGTGCTCCGGTTAACTGAAGTAGAAGATAAGCTGTGTTCTGGTTAACTTATTCAGTACATTAACTTATTCAAAACATAGGTTATGTTCCGGTTAACTTATTCAGTACATAGTTTGTGTTCTGGTTAACTTATTCAGAAGATAAGTTGTGTTCCGGTTAACCTATTCAGAACATAATTTGTGCTCTCGTAAGCTTATTCAGAACATAAGTTGTGCTCCGGTTAACTTATTCAGTACATAGTTTGTGTTCCGGTTAACTTATGTGGAAGATAAGTTGCGTTCCGGTTAATTTATTCAGTACATTAACCTATTCAGATGAGAATTTGTGTTCCGGTTAACGTATTCAGTACATAGTTTGCGTTTCGGTTAACTTATTGAGTACATACTTTGTACTCCTGTTAACTTATTCAGAACATAAGTTGTGTACCGGTTAACTTATTCAGAAGATAAGTTGTGTTGCGGTTAACTTATTCAGAACATAATTTGTGTTCCGGTTGACTGATGTAGAAGATAAGTTGTGTGCCGGTTAACTTATTCAGTACTTTAACTTATTCAGAACATAAGCTATGTTCCGGTTAACTTATTCAGTACATAGTTTGTGTTCCGGTTAAGTTATTCAGAAGATAAGTTGTGTTCCGGTTAACCTATTCAGAACATAATTTGTGCTCCGGTTAACTGATGTAGAAGATAAGCTGTGTTCTGGTTAACTTATTCAGTACATTAACTTATTCAGAACATAGGTTATGTTCCGGTTAACTTATTCAGTACATAGTTTGTGTTCCGGTTAACTTATTCAGAAGATAAGTTGTGTTCCGGTTAACCTATTCAGAACATAATTTGTGCTCTCGTAAGCTTATTCAGAACATAAGTTGTGCTCCGGTTAACTTATTCAGTACATAGTTTGTGTTCCGGTTAACTTATGTGGAAGATAAGTTGCGTTCCGGTTAATTTATTCAGTACATTAACCTATTCAGATGAGAATTTGTGTTCCGGTTAACGTATTCAGTACATAGTTTGCGTTTCGGTTAACTTATTGAGTACATACTTTGTACTCCTGTTAACTTATTCAGAACATAAGTTGTGTACCGGTTAACTTATTCAGAAGATAAGTTGTGTTGCGGTTAACTTATTCAGAACATAATTTGTGTTCCGGTTGACTGATGTAGAAGATAAGTTGTGTGCCGGTTAACTTATTCAGTACTTTAACTTATTCAGAACATAAGCTATGTTCCGGTTAACTTATTCAGTACATAGTTTGTGTTCCGGTTAAGTTATTCAGAAGATAAGTTGTGTTTCGGTTAACCTATTCAGAACATAATTTGTGCTGCGGTAATCTTATTCAGAACATAAGTTTTTTCCGGTTGACTTACTTAATACATAGTTTGTGTTCCGATTAACTTATTCAGGACATAGTTTGTGTTCCGATTAACTTATTCAGGACATAGTTTGTGTTCCGATTAACTTATTCAGGACATAGTTTGTGTTTTGGTTAACATATTCAAAACATAAGTTGTTTCCGGTTGACTTATTCAGAACATAAATTATGTTCCGGTTAACTGATTCAGAACATACGATGTGCTCCGGTTAACCTATTCAGAACATAAGTTGTGTTCCGGTTAACTTATTCAGTACACACTTTGTGCTCCAGTTAACTTACTCAGAACATACGTTGTGCTCCGGTTAACTTATTCAGAAAAGAAGTTGTGTTCTGGTTAACTTATTCAGAACATAAGTTGTGCTCCGTTTTGCTTCGACACTTATCTTTTCAATTGTAATTTCATGAAGAGGAAGTGATAGTCAACAATTTCACTAACATCAACAGTCACGTCTTACCTTAAATTAGTGAACATAAAAAATACAATGATATTCTTTTGTTAAATGTCTTTTATCTGTGTAAAATTGTATATCCATGTCATATGATATTTGTATTTGTATCTGCCTCAGCTTTTCCTTAAAACATAAACAAATTACAAAATAAATACAATCATATATATAACCTTGGAATCTAAGGTGGCTTGAGAAAGGCACACAAATGTGGCGGGATATAAACCGATTAATGCAGTTGTTTTATTACCTGTACTGTAAACAGTCAGCAAGTAATCGTTTCCACACGTTTGAGATGTGTCACCTCGACAATCCCTAGAGCATCGCCAATCATCAACCTTGGTATGGAAAGCATACTGATATGGGTCATCTCCACAGAAACACTGAAGGCCCACCTGTAAAGTAAATTATGACAAACATGTTTGGCTGGTGAACACTGTTTTGTTTTTACACTATTCTACACCTACAGTGAAACCTGTCAAAACTGAACCTCTTTCGGGCGAACTTTGTTGCTCGGAATAAACAGGTTTTTGGCTTATTAAGACAACAAGCTTATACATAAGGTGATTACTTATATATCGGTTTATACAGGATTACGGTTTTTCTTCAATGCTTTGTTTAGATAGGTCATCATGGGCAAGATTCGGAATCACGCACTTTCTAAACTAAGGGTCATCATAGACAGGCTCAAACTCATACATTTTCTACACTACACGTCATCATGGACAAGATTCGAAACCACACATTTTCCACACAACACGTCATCATGGACAAAATTCGAACTCACACATTTTCTACACAACACGTCATCATGGACAAGATTAGAGCTCACACTCTTTCTACGCAACATTTCATCATGGACAAGATTCGAACTCACACTCTTTCTGCGCAACATGTCATCATGGACAAGATTCAAACTCGCACACTTTCTACACAACGTGTCATCATGGACAACATTCGAACTCGCAAACCTTCTACACAACATGTCATCATGGACAAGATTCGAAGTCGCACACTTTCTACACAACACGTCATCATGGACAACATTCGAACTCACACTTTCTACACGACACATGATCATGGAAAAGATTCGAACTTACACACTTTCTACCAAACACGTCATCATCGACAAGATTCGAACTCACACACTTACTACACAACACGTCATCATGGACAAGATTCAAACTCGCACACTTTCTACACAACGTGTCATCATGGACAACATTCGAACTCGCAAACCTTCTACACAACATGTCATCATGGACAAGATTCGAAGTCGCACACTTTCTACACAACACGTCATCATGGACAAGATTCGAACTCACACACTTTCTACCAAACACGTCATCATCGACAAGATTCGAACTCACACACTTACTACACAACACGTGATCATGGACAAGATTCGAACTCACACACTTTCTACCAAATACGTCATCATTGACAAGATTCGAACTCACACACTTACTACACAACACGTCATCATGGACAATATTCGAATTCACACTCTTTCTACACAACATATCATTATGGACAGGATTCGAGCTCACACACTTTCTACACTTCATTTTGTCATGGACAGGTTTCGAACTCACACACTTTCTACACAACACGTCATCATGGACAAGATTCAAACTCACACACTTTCTACACAACATGTCATCATGGACAAGATTCGAACTCACACTCTTTCTACACAACATGTCATCATGGACAAGATTCGAATTCACACTCTTTCTACACAACATATCATTATGGACAGGATTCGAGCTCACACACTTTCTACACTTCATTTTGTCATGGACAGGTTTCGAACTCACACACTTTCTACACAACACGTCATCATGGACAAGATTCAAACTCACACACTTTCTACACAACATGTCATCATGGACAAGATTCGAACTCACACACTTTCTACACAACACGTCATCATGGACAAGATTCGAACTCACACACTTTCTACAAAACACGTCATCATCGACAAAATTCGAACTCACACACTTTCTACACAACACGTCATCATGGACAAGATTCGAACTCACACTCTTTCTACACAACATGTCATCATGGACAAGATTCGAACTCAAACACTTTCTACCCAACACGTCATGATAGACAGGATTAGAACTCACACTCTTTCTACACAACATATCATTATGGACAGGATTCGAGCTCACACACTTTCTACACTTCATTTCGTCATGCACAGGTTTCGAACTCGCACACTTTCTATACAACACGTCATCATGGACAAGATTCGAACTCACACTTTCTACACAACACATGATCATGGACAAGATTCGAACTCACACACTTTCTACAAAACACGTCATCATCGACAAGATTCGAACTCACACACTTTCTACACAACACGTCATCATGGACAAGATTCGAACTCACACTCTTTCTACACAACATGTCATCATGGACAAGATTCGAACTCAAACACTTTCTACCCAACACGTCATGATAGACAGGATTAGAACTCACACTCTTTCTACACAACATATCATTATGGACAGGATTCGAGCTCACACACTTTCTACACTTCATTTCGTGATGCACAGGTTTCGAACTCGCACACTTTCTATACAACACGTCATCATGGACAAGATTCGAACTCGCACACCTTCTACACAACATGTCATCATGGACAAGATTCGAAGTCACACACTTTCTACAAAACACGTCATCATCGACAAGATTCGAACTCACACACTTTCTACACAACACATGATCATGGACAAGATTCGAACTCACACACTTTCTACACAACATGTCAAAATGGACAAGATTCGAATTCATACTCTTTCTACACAACATGTCATCATGGACAGGACTCGAGCTCACACACTTTCTACACTTCATTTTGTCATGGACAGGTTTCGAACTCACACACTTTCTACACAACACGTCATCATGGACAAGATTCAAACTCACACACTTTCTACACAACACGTCATCATGGACAAGATTCGAACTCACACTCTTTCTACACAACATGTCATCATGGACAAGATTCGAACTCTCACACTTTCTACACTACACGTCATCATCGACAAGATTCGAACTCACACTTTCTACACAACACGTCATCATGGACAAGATTCGAACTCGCATACTTTTTTCACAACACGTCATCATCGACAAGATTCGAACTTACACGCTTTCTACAGTACACGTCATCATCGACAAGATTCGAACTCACACACTTTCTACACAGCACGTCATCATGGACAAGATTCGAACTCACACTCTTTCTACACAACATGTCACCATGGACAGAATTCGAACTCACTCTTTCTACACAACACATGATAGACAGTATTAGAGCTCACACTTTTTCTACACAACACGTTATCATGGACAAGATTTGAACTCACACTCTTTCTACACAATACGTCATCATGGACAAGATTCGAACTCACACTCTTTCTACACAACATATCATTATGGACAGGATTCGAGCTCACACACTTTCTACACTTCATTTTGTCATGTACAGGTTTCGAACTCACAAACTTTCTACGCAGCACGTCATCGTGGACAAGATTCAAACTCACACACTTTCTACACAACATGTCATCATGGACAAGATTCGAACTCACACACTTTCTACACTACACGTCATCATCGACAACATTCGACCTCACACACTTTCTACACAACACGTCATCATGGACACGGTTCGAACTCGCATACTTTTTTCACAACACATCATCATCGACAAGATTCGAACTTACACACTTTCTACGCTACACGTCATCATCGACAAGATTCGAACTCACACACTTTCAACACAACACGTCAGCATGGACAAAATTCGAGCTCACACACTTTCTACACAACATATCATCATGGGCAAGATTCGAACTCACACACTTTCTACACAACATGTCATCATGGATAAGATTTGAACTCACACACTTTTTTCACAACACGTCATCATCGACAAGATTCGAACTCACAATTTTTACACAAAACATGATCATGGACAAGATTCGAACTCGCACACTTTCTATACAACACGTCATGATAGATAGGATTAGAACTCACACTTTTTCTACACAACATGTCATCATGGACAACATTTGAAATCACACTCTCTCTACACAATATATCATCGTGGATAAGATTTGAACTCACACTCTTTCTACACAACATGTCATCATGGACAAGATTCGAATTCACACTCTTTCTACACAACATATCATTATGGACAGGATTTGAGCTCACACACTTTCTACACTTCATTTCGTCATGGACAGGATTCGAACTCACCCACTTTCTACACAACGCGTCATCAAGGACAAGATTCGAACTCACACACTTTCTACACAACATGTCATCATGGACAAGATTCGAACTCACACTCTTTCTACACAACACGTCATGATAGACAGTATTAGAACTCACACTCTTTCTACACAACACATGATAGACAGTATTAGAACTCAGACTTTTTCTACACAACACGTTATCATGGACAAGATTTAAACTCACACTCTTTCTACACAACATGTCATCATGGACAAGATTCGAACTCACACTCTTTCTACACAACATGTCATCATGGACAAGATTCGAATTCACACTCTTTCTACACAACATATCATTATGGACAGGATTCGAGCTCACACACTTTCTACACTTCATTTTGTCATGGACAGGTTTCGAACTCACACACTTTCTACACAACACGTCATCATGGACAAGATTCAAACTCACACACTTTCTACACAACATGTCATCATGGACAAGATTCGAACTCACACACTTTCTACACAACACGTCATCATGGACAAGATTCGAACTCACACACTTTCTACAAAACACGTCATCATCGACAAGATTCGAACTCACACACTTTCTACACAACACGTCATCATGGACAAGATTCGAACTCACACTCTTTCTACACAACATGTCATCATGGACAAGATTCGAACTCAAACACTTTCTACCCAACACGTCATGATAGACAGGATTAGAACTCACACTCTTTCTACACAACATATCATTATGGACAGGATTCGAGCTCACACACTTTCTACACTTCATTTCGTCATGCACAGGTTTCGAACTCGCACACTTTCTATACAACACGTCATCATGGACAAGATTCGAACTCACACTTTCTACACAACACATGATCATGGACAAGATTCGAACTCACACACTTTCTACAAAACACGTCATCATCGACAAGATTCGAACTCACACACTTTCTACACAACACGTCATCATGGACAAGATTCGAACTCACACTCTTTCTACACAACATGTCATCATGGACAAGATTCGAACTCAAACACTTTCTACCCAACACGTCATGATAGACAGGATTAGAACTCACACTCTTTCTACACAACATATCATTATGGACAGGATTCGAGCTCACACACTTTCTACACTTCATTTCGTGATGCACAGGTTTCGAACTCGCACACTTTCTATACAACACGTCATCATGGACAAGATTCGAACTCGCACACCTTCTACACAACATGTCATCATGGACAAGATTCGAAGTCACACACTTTCTACAAAACACGTCATCATCGACAAGATTCGAACTCGCACACTTTCTACACAACACATGATCATGGACAAGATTCGAACTCACACACTTTCTACACAACACGTCATCATCGCCAAGATTCGAACTCACACTCTTTCTACACAACATGTCAAAATGGACAAGATTCGAATTCATACTCTTTCTACACAACATGTCATCATGGACAGGACTCGAGCTCACACACTTTCTACACTTCATTTTGTCATGGACAGGTTTCGAACTCACACACTTTCTACACAACACGTCATCATGGACAAGATTCAAACTCACACACTTTCTACACAACACGTCATCATGGACAAGATTCGAACTCACACTCTTTCTACACAACATGTCATCATGGACAAGATTCGAACTCTCACACTTTCTACACTACACGTCATCATCGACAAGATTCGAACTCACACTTTCTACACAACACGTCATCATGGACAAGATTCGAACTCGCATACTTTTTTCACAACACGTCATCATCGACAAGATTCGAACTTACACGCTTTCTACAGTACACGTCATCATCGACAAGATTCGAACTCACACACTTTCTACACAGCACGTCATCATGGACAAGATTCGAACTCACACTCTTTCTACACAACATGTCACCATGGACAGAATTCGAACTCACTCTTTCTACACAACACATGATAGACAGCATTAGAGCTCACACTTTTTCTACACAACACGTTATCATGGACAAGATTTGAACTCACACTCTTTCTACACAATACGTCATCATGGACAAGATTCGAACTCACACTCTTTCTACACAACATATCATTATGGACAGGATTCGAGCTCACACACTTTCTACACTTCATTTTGTCATGTACAGGTTTCGAACTCACAAACTTTCTACGCAGCACGTCATCGTGGACAAGATTCAAACTCACACACTTTCTACACAACATGTCATCATGGACAAGATTCGAACTCACACACTTTCTACACTACACGTCATCATCGACAACATTCGACCTCACACACTTTCTACACAACACGTCATCATGGACACGGTTCGAACTCGCATACTTTTTTCACAACACATCATCATCGACAAGATTCGAACTTACACACTTTCTACGCTACACGTCATCATCGACAAGATTCGAACTCACACACTTTCAACACAACACGTCAGCATGGACAAAATTCGAGCTCACACACTTTCTACACAACATATCATCATGGGCAAGATTCGAACTCACACACTTTCTACACAACATGTCATCATGGATAAGATTTGAACTCACACACTTTTTTCACAACACGTCATCATCGACAAGATTCGAACTCACAATTTTTACACAAAACATGATCATGGACAAGATTCGAACTCGCACACTTTCTATACAACACGTCATGATAGATAGGATTAGAACTCACACACTTTCTACACAACACGTCATCATGGACAAGATTCGAGCTCACACAATTTCTACACAACATGTCATCATGGACAAGATTCGAACTCACACACTTTCTACACAACACGTCATGATAGATAGGATTAGAACTCACACTTTTTCTACACAACATGTCATCATGGACAACATTTGAACTCACACTCTCTCTACACAATATATCATCGTGGATAAGATTTGAACTCACACTCTTTCTACACAACATGTCATCATGGACAAGATTCGAATTCACACTCTTTCTACACAACATATCATTATGGACAGGATTTGAGCTCACACACTTTCTACACTTCATTTCGTCATGGACAGGATTCGAACTCACCCACTTTCTACACAACGCGTCATCAAGGACAAGATTCGAACTCACACACTTTCTACACAACATGTCATCATGGACAAGATTCGAACTCACACTCTTTCTACACAACACGTCATGATAGACAGTATTAGAACTCACACTCTTTCTACACAACACATGATAGACAGTATTAGAACTCAGACTTTTTCTACACAACACGTTATCATGGACAAGATTTAAACTCACACTCTTTCTACACAACATGTCATCATGGACAAGATTTGAACTCACACTCTTTCTGCACAACATATCATTATGGATATGATTCGAGCTCACACACTTTCTACACTTCATTTCGTCATGGACAGGATTCGAGTTCACACACTTTCTACACTTTATTTAGTCATGGACAGGATTCTAGCTCACACACTTTCTACACTTCATTTCGTCATGGACAGGATTCGAGCTCACACACTTTCTACACTTTATTTAGTCATGGACAGGATTCGAGTTCACACACTTTCTACACTTCATTTCGTCATGGACAGGATTCGAGTTCACACACTTTCTACACTTTATTTAGTCATGGGCAGGATTCGAGCTCACACACTTTCTACACTTTATTTAGTCATGGACAGGATTCGAGCTCACACACTTTCTACACTTTATTTAGTCATGGACAGGATTCGAGCTCACACACTTTCTACACTTCATTTCGTCATGGACAGGATTCGAGTTCACACACTTTCTACACTTTATTCAGTCATGGACAGGATTCGAGCTCACACACCTTCTACACTTCATTTGGTCATGGACAGCATTCGAGTTCACACACTTTCTACACTTTATTTAGTCATGGACAGGATTCGAGCTCACACACCTTCTACACTTCATTTCGTGATGGACAGGATCCGAGCTCACACACCTTCTACACTTTATTTAGTCATGGACAGGATTCGAGCTCACACACTTTCTACACTTCATTTGGTCATGGACAGGATTCGAGCTCACACACCTTCTACACTTCATTTGGTCATGGACAGGATTCGAGGTCACACACTTTCTACACTTCATTTAGTCATGGACAGGATTCGAGCTCACACACCTTCTACACTTCATTTGGTCATGGACAGGATTCGAGCTCACACACCTTCTACACTTCATTTGGTCATGGACAGGATTCGAGCTCACACACCTTCTACACTTTATTTAGTCATGGACAGGATTCGAGCTCACACACCTTCTACACTTCATTTGGTCATGGACAGGATTCGAGCTCACACACTTTCTACACAACACTTTATGACTGGCGAGTTTAAAACTTAATACAGGTATCCTACACCATGACATAATACTATTTATACCTTACTTCCTTCATACAGGTATGCTATATAGTAGGGTGCCCGACGGAAGATGTTTGCGAATTTGCCTTAACGGAATTACACACACCTGTATGATACATCGTTGGAAAGAGGAGAACAAGCCGCATAGAAATAAAGATGTCGTCGTTATGTATTGTGGTCACGTTTTTTTTTAATTGGGGTCAAAGGTCAAGATCTAAAAATTGGAACTAACACACCACCAGTTTTAAAAGGCTTCCTTCTTCGACAAGACTGTGAAGAACTTTAAACTGGAATGCCAATTGTATTTGTTAAGCTTAATATTTTATTATTTTATGCTTATTTGTTATTTTACATTGTTTGAATATAGAGCAAAAGGCCATTTTCTAAAAAAAAAATGCCATTTTACAATTTTCGTATATATGAGAAATAAAAGTGACCTTGACCTGTCATAGTTTGAACATTTCTCATTTTTATTTAATATTCATTTAAAGGAAACCTTCAAATTATTTTTTAACCCTTAACATTTGACAACTGGTGGACGAATTCCCAAAAAAAAATCATGTTTCAGTTATGGTACACCTTGACTAATTACTGGTAAAATATCTATTAACCTCAAACTTCGTAAAAGGTACCAAAATTCAAATTTAATGGCTTATGTGTTTGCAACATATCATTTGTGGGGTCAATCAATACTTAACGAATATTCTGTGCAAAAACATGGCAATTTATGGAAAGGTCAAACGCCATTTGTTTAAAAACGTAAGGTCTATGGACATATTATGCGTTTGGACGATGTGTGGCTACAAACCACTCTGAACACTCCAAATATCTCAGGTGTTTGGCAAATAAAAAAGTGGTCTCTTGTTAGTTTGAAAGCCCACCAACCACGTCAAGGTCCGAGTCCACTGACAGGTTTGGTTTTGTTTTTTTTTTTTTTTTTTTGAAACATCGGCAGTAGTATACCGAAGGAACAAAGGAACAAGTCATAGAAAATGTTAAAGAAATCATAGTCCGGAGACTGGGCAAATTCCAGAAAAAAACATAAAACGGAAACAAGCTACGACATAGCCATCACAACATAAAAAGAACACCTTAAAAAACATTGCAACAAATGAAAATGCTATTTACTGAAAAACACATAGTACGTATGAACTTGTATAAGTTTACTAAGCACAGAAAACAGTGATGCTTGCCTAAAACAGACATTAGACCAAACCTCAATGAAACAAAAGATGTCAACGGGAAATCGTGGTAACTGGACAACTATGACTAACGTGAGTTGATGGTCACAATGTTGGAAACGAAAGACTGTTTTATCTGAGATCATAGTTTTGATAACAACAGTTTTATTCAGTGAAATAGATGGAGACTGGATGAAAAAGAAAAAAAAATTGAGATCATATGTCATCATCTTCATCAGTATTTCTAGATATTGCTAGGTGGGTATTTTCATTGCGGCATAAGTCGCCAGCTTGGCAAGGGCAAAAGTCTGTGCAAGATAGACTTTGCTCAAAACAAATGCATCCTTTCATGCACACAGATTTTCGTTTGCAAGTACAAACAAGGTCTTGCAAAAAATCAGAAGACATCTGGCCTTTGAAATAAACTGGAACTAATCCATTCCTGTCTTCCCATCCAAATAGCACTGCAAGCTTCATTGGCGGTTTTGCAACATGGGCAGTCATCCACATATTTATCTGTAGTGAGGATCGCAAAACATGCTGAGTGAAGGTGGCCTCACAGGGTGGAAGTTTGGCTAAACATGCATCCCTCAGTGTCGCTAATCTTACCCTTAATTTGTTAAGATCGACGTGATCTTCCTTCAGTTTTCCTTTTTGGTCGTACAGTCGACAAACAAGTTTCCAGGCGGCATCTCATATATATCAGTTAAAGGCCCGGACAATACCTTAGCAAGTACTTAGTAATGCAACCGGAATGATAGACAGCATTATCAATAAATTCTTCGCTGTCAAGTATTTTGATGATTCCTTGATCATTTTTGAAAACAGCCGATTCCCGTAGGTTATTCCGACGATCATTTGATTAATTTTTTTTCAGTTTTCTATCTTTTTTAAACGTTTTCTTTTCACAGAGAAAACATACTTCCCAATTTAACAGTTGTTTAATACTATAATCTGGCACAAATGATTCTGTTATACATGTAGTATGCCCCGGTTCAACTGCAGTGGGTTCTAACATAGAATAACTGCAATTGCGCCTGCTTGTGTATGATTTGTAACAAGCGCGATGGTACAAAATTATAAAATCTTCACAACGAATACAATCTAAACTAGAAACATCCTGCAACATTCTAACATAAACATCATCTTTCCTGGCTTCCAGTGCTTCGATAAAGCTATATTTGCTAATATTTCGCATAGTTATCACTAGCGTGTCACAAAATGAGCTTTGACAAATAATGCATTTGTCCCAATTCACTTCATTTCGACTTCTTTTAGGACTAGACGGACAAAGTTTTACCAGGCTGTGAAACTGAGCCATTTCCGGACTTATAACGTATCCTGCAGGATTGGTCTGTGTATTAGAAACACATGAATTAAACAAATTTTAAAAACAGTAAAAACAATCAACGGCCGACATAAAAATGAATGTTTTTAAAACATAAAAACCACAAACAATTCTACTGAACAATTAAAACCAATATATTTGCCATAAAAGAAGAGAAAATACTAAATGCATTGAGACAGAGATCGTGCTAGCAGGAATTTAAAATATTTGTCCAATGCTGTAACTTTTGATTTCTGTATATATATCACTGCATTTTTTTTATGGATTTTGTAAACACACAAAAGCACAATAACATGTAACACTATTTATTTTTTTCTTTAAACTCAACAAATATGCAATTCAAATAACAATTTTATCATTTTAACATTGAAACAGTCTATCTTCTCATTACACTCCTTGGAAAAAACATTGTAATTAACATTCACTGTAATGTTTGGAAAATTGTTCAAAACTGGCATTGGACAATTTCCACTATTAGTTGGCATCATTACATGTGTCATCGGAATTGCACAATTACCTGCAGTAGTGGGTTTTACCAGATTTGAGTTGTTATTTGGCACTTCAATTGATTTTAAGATATCATCTAGTCCACGATCATCAGGGAGCTGAATATCATTCAAAACCATATCGCTTTGAGATGCAGATAAAAGTTCATAATCAAGATCTGTATCGAACGGCATATTTTCATCCTGTATACTGGTAGTAACAGTACTTGTACTAGTACTTTGAGAAAGACACAAGAGGTCCACCTTGGCTAATTTTCCTGTAGTTTTTTCATTGATCAATTCAGACATTTTTTTCACATGTTTTACCGGAATAGCCTTTAAGAGATGTCTCTGATTTGTGACCAGTGACACTCATTATATGTCTGCTCGGGGCGTCAGCTTCGTCCAATACATGAACAGTTGTGGCTCTGCAAGAATGATTCGTATTATATAACTTAGAAAGTCCAGCCACTTTGCTAATTTCACTCATAAATTGTGCTAACCTATTATGCCCAAGAGCTATGTTATCATAGAAGATATTAACCCGTGGATAAGATCTTGACTGTTGGAATAGTTTGGTACATTTTGGGTTTAGACGTCCAATATATTTAATGAACGACCTCACTGGACATCTATCACTTTCTGCAAAAATCAAAAATCAAAATATGTTACAGGATGACACAATGTACATTCATGAACTACATTTACTATATATAAGTATTTCAACATTTTGTACCAAATATTACCAACAAAATAGATTATTTTAGGGGTATGTCCTGTAAATGCATTTTAATAAAAGGTTACTTACATGTAATTATGGTGAAACGCGTATATAAGTAGTCATTATGGTGAAACGCGTATATAAGTAGTAACTATGGTGAAACGCGTATATAAGTAGTAACTATGGTGAAACGCGTATATAAGTAGTAACTATGGTGAAACGCGTATATAAGTAGTAATTATGGTGAAACGCGTATATAAGTAGTAACTATGGTGAAACGCGTATATAAGTAGTAATTATGGTGAAACGCGTATATAAGTAGTAACTATGGTGAAACGCGTATATAAGTAGTAACTATGGTGAAACGCGTATATAAGTAGTAACTATGGTGAAACGCGTATATAAGTAGTAACTATGGTGAAACGCGTATATAAGTAGTAACTATGGTGAAACGCGTATATAAGTAGTAACTATGGTGAAACGCGTATATAAGTAGTAACTATGGTGAAACGCGTATATAAGTAGTAACTATGGTGAAACGCGTATATACTGTAAGCAGTAAATAAGGGTAATAACAAAATTAGCGAACTCCGAACAATCTTACAAAGGGAAAGTCAAAACTCATAATTACATAAACAGACAAAATCAGTCAACAACCGGAAAACTGTGAAAACCATAATGACCCTGACTTGGTACAGGCATTTCTAAAGAAATGGTGGGTTGAATCAGATTCTAAAGTAATTAAGTTTTGCCGTTGTTGTAGGATTGTGACATAAGCACATTGGTTTTTTTTTTTTTTTTTTTTTTTTATCATAATATAGTTTATTCAAACATCTCCTGCTTACAATAACCTTAATGGCCCAGTAGCGCACATTTAAGATCCCTGTTTTACATCAATCTCACTTGTCCAGGGGAAACAAGTGAAACAATAACCTTAATGGCTCAGTAGCGCACATTAAGGGTTCCTGTTTTACAACAATCTCACTTGTCCAGGGGAAACAAGTGAAACAATAACCTTAATGGCTCAGTAGCGCACATTAAGGGTTCCTGTTTTACATCAATCTCACTTGTCCAGGGGAAGCAAGTGAAACAATAACCTTAATGGCTCAGTAGCGCACATTTAGGGTCCCTGTTTTACATCAATCTCACTTGTCCAGGGGAAACAAGTGAAACAATAACCTTAATGGCTCAGTAGCGCACATTTAGGGTCCCTGTTTTACATCAATCTCACTTGTCCAGGGGAAGCAAGTGAAAAAAGTCCACTTAAACATATTTCATATTCATTTGTTTTTACATTTCATTATAATATACACAATTAGACGATACAATTATTACCATGCATTAGCTTTATGTTCATAAATAATAAATAATCATATGTTATTCCGAAAAAGTTCTAATTTGTTTTTATCATTTTCATTAATATGCGAAGTTTGTAATTCACTGTCTGACTGGTGATTTTTTCTGTATCTTTTATTTCATACATTCTATCATCAGAAGACCTTTCACTGTCTGACTGGTGATTTTTTTCTGTATCTTTTATTTCATACATTCTATCATCAGAAGACCTTTCCCTGTCTGACTGGTGATTTTTTCTGTATCTTTTATTTCATACATTCTATCATCAGAAGACCTTTCCCTGTCTGACTGGTGATTTTTTCTGTATCTTTTATTTCATACATTCTATCATCAGAAGACCTTTCACTGTCTGACTGGTGATTTTTTCTGTATCTTTTATTTCATACATTCTATCATCAGAAGACCTTTCACTGTCTGACTGGTGATTTTTTCTGTATCTTTTATTTCATACATTCTATCATCAGAAGACCTTTCACTGTCTGACTGGTGATTTTTTCTGTATCTTTTATTTCATACATTCTATCATCAGAAGACCTTTCACTGTCTGACTGGTGATTTTTTCTGTATCTTTTATTTCATACATTCTACCATCAGAAGACCTTTCACTGTCTGACTGGTGATTTTTTATCTTTTATTTCATACATTCTTCCATCAGAAGACCTTTCACTCTCTGACTGGTGATTTTTTGTCTGCTTATCTAAACATTTGTAAGCAAACATCTTTCCTTCGGAGTCCATTTTAACTGCAAAATGTTTTCTCGTTAGGGTAGATAGATTTTCCCTCCCTCTACGGCCAAAATGGATCATGATATCTAAGAATAATTGAAAGTAAAAAGTATTTATGCATATGAGGACTCAAAACAATAATAATAAAACAAAATATTACTCGTATTTACATTTTGTCAAGGTAAACTTCAAATTTCATTTCATCAAGACGTATTTTTATTTCAATTCTGCACTTTGTTCTACTCTTTTTAAGAGAGACGACGCCTTGGCAAATGTCTAAATATACCTGTAATGTTACTTGAAATGAACCTGAAATATGTATTTGTTCCAGACCATACGCGTATTTGGATCGTATGCATATGGTCTGGACCAAATGATTTTTTTAAATTGTCAATACTAAATTTGATATTCTGCTGAGTTTTTTTTTTGGTGAATTAATAAATATAGTGATCTTTAGATATACTCATATTGTCTTGATATCCATATCGTCCAGCTCGTACAATACCATATTACAGGTATTCGTATGGTTAGACCGTATGCGTAGGGTCGGACAATACCGTATACACATATGGCCCATAATGCAAGTGTACGGTTCATACACGTATATAGTCTGGAACATATTCACAAGACTGTTAAGGTCATTCAGAAAAATTTGCTGTATGACCGTGCAATCTGCTATTTTCTATATTACAAAAATCGTTGAGAGTGCAACCTTTGTTTATACAGTATATCATGTGATTTGGTATCTACCAATCAAATTTTCAGAATGATATCAGATTAATAATATTATGACATATCACTATTATTAAGTCTCCCAAACAAAGTTTGGGAGACTTATTGTTTTTGCTCCGTTTCTTATTATTATTATTATTATTATTATTATTATTTACCGATGTACCAGCACACAGGTATCCTACACCATGACATATCACTATTATTACCTGTGTTCCAGCATACAGGTATCATATGCCATGACATATCACTATTATTACCTATGTACCAGCATACAGATATCATTTGCTATGACATCACAATTATTACCTATGTACCAGCATACAAGTATCATATGCCATGACATATCACTATTATTACCTGTGTTCCAGCATACAGGTATCATATGCCATGACATATCACTATTATTACCTATGTACTAGCATACAAATATCATTTGCTATGACATATCATTATTATTACCTGTGTACTAGCATACAGGTATCACATGCCATGACATATCACTATCATTACCTGTGTTCCAGCATACAGGTATCATATGCCAGACGTATCACTAGTATTAGCTATGTACTAGCATACAGCTATCATTTGCTATGACATATCATTATTATTACCTGTGTACTAGCATACAGGTATCATCACATACCATGACATATCACTATTAATACCTGTGTTCCAGCATACAGGTAGCATATGCCATGACATATCACTATTATTAGCTATGCACCAGCATACAGGCATCATATGCCATGATATATCACTATTCTTGCTTATGTACCAGCATACAGGTGGCATATGCCATGACATATCGCTATAATTACCTGTGTTCTAGCATACAGGTATCATATGCCATGACATATCACTATTATTGCCTATGTACCAGCATACAGGTATCCTACACCATGACATATCACTATTAATACTTGATTTCCTTCATACAGGTATCCTATGTCATGACATATCACTTTTATTACCTCTATGCCATCATATAGTTGCTATGGTGTCATTTCTTATGGGTCCCTGTAAAGTGAGAAACGAAACAGAAACGAAACACAGCGAAACGAAACGAAACACAACGACACGAAACGAAACACGACGAAACGAAACAAAATCTGTAAATTGAGAAACGAAACGAAACGAGATCATACAATGAATTCTAAAAATCCTCAAAATTCATATCTCCACGTCTGCGTCCGCTTAAGCTATACGTTTGAGTATATCTAAGAAACTTTACTTTGTAATCGATGATGTATTTTACATTTACGCTATGTATTTTATTGGACAAAGTGAGTGAGTGAGTGATTGTTGTTTACCGCCAATTCAGCAATTGTTCACCTATATCATGGAGGAGGGGAGGAGAGAACAAGTTAATTTTCAAAGAGTTTATGATTCTAGACAGCTTTGTTCTAGACCAACACGCTGAGTTGGGTTTTTTTCAGTGCTAGCTCACTGAAACAACAGTCCGTGGTCTTTGCTCTTTTTCTTTAATGCTGCATGCTTAGCGGAGAAGCAACAAATGCCAATTTTATAGTCTTTGGTTTGATCCGACCGGGACTCGAACCCACGATCTACCGCACTCGGGACGAGCACGCTAACCATTACACCACCGATGCGGTTACTATTGGACCAATGTCGTTTACATTGACAAATAAAATTAAACATTTCCAGATACCTTATAAATGTATAATAAACAAATTCAATTTTATGATGATAGATGGACATATTAAAATATTAATTTGGCATTGTAAATTGACGAAACAATATTACTATTCTTACCTGTGTTCCTGCATACAAATTTCCTCTTTCGAGACATATCAAAATGCAAACATCGTTTGACATAAAGGTTAGGTCGTAGATCCCGTTCTCTGTGTATATATATGAAAACAACCTGGTTATTCCTGATGGCGAGTCATTCGGATTATCAGAGAAACAACCGATAAAACTGACAGTTTCTGTAAAACATAATAAAAACAAGGTAATGATTTCTTCATGATAATTATGACTATTGTCATTCATATTTTACTTTACGAACTGACTCATTATTTTAAGGTTGGAACAAATTCGCTAAAAAGTACTCAACAAATTGACTCATCGTTGATAGTATTCACCAAGTTTACTCATCGTTAAAATTATTCAATAAATTGATTCAGTTGTAATTTTTTCACCAAATTGACTCATCATTTAAATTATTCTACAAATTTAGTAATTGGTAAATGTTTTCAACAAATTGACTCATCTTTAAATGTATTCAACAAATTTACACATTGTTAAAATTATTCAAAAATTATTCAACAAATTGACTCAACGTTAAGATGTTCAACCAATTTACACATTGTTAATATTATTCAAAAATTATTCAACAAATTGACTCATCATTAAAATTATTAACCAAATTGCTATAGCAATATCTTACAGACCAAAAACTGCTCGTAACACATCGTATGCATTTGTATATGAACATCGCTATAACAATATTCTAAAAAAAAACTCACTTGTCGGTTCGTAAAGACACTGAAAATAAAAAAAAACCCGGTTTAATCAGACAACAATTGAATGTAATGAGCTTAGTGGTAAGGCGGTATATTCTAAAGCTTAATGGTAAGGCGGTATACTCTAGGATCAATTAAGAAATAATTCATGGAAGCCATATGTATATATTGTTTTTACCGCGGGTAAGCCTTTATGTCACGAAGTTTTACCCTGAGCGTAAGCGAGGGGTAAAAAGCTGACATAAAGGCCGACCAGTGGTAAAAACAATATATACATATGGCTTCCATGAATTATTTCGATTCTAATATGTAAAAATTGGTAAAATATCGTTATAAATTGTCGATGACGTCATAAATTTAATCGGTCATAGATTAATATTATTTTTACCACGTTCAAAGCGTTTGAAGGACGTCATATTAGAATTACTTATATGAATACAGTTATAACTAACGCGGTTGAATCTGTGTTGGTAAATATTGTTTTTAAGTGGGAAAGCTTTCAATTTGAAGAGACATGGCAAGACTGTGTTCTGTTTAAGAAATGAAAATTAATAAAATGAAAGAAATGAATGGACACTCAATTTATTTAAAAACTTAAATTTATCAATTTTTGGTGGGGGGGGGGGGGGGGGGGTTCAAAAGGAAGTCTTACCTGTGATTCAACCGCATCGGTGGTGTAATGGTTAGTATGCTCGCCGCAAGTGCGGTAGATCGTGGGTTCGAGCCCCGGTCAGAACAATCCATAGACTATAACATTGGTATTTGATGCTTCTCCGCTAAGTACACAGCATTAAGGAGAGAGAACAAAGACTGATTGGCTCGGAATCAGAATAATGGGTCCGAGTGGAGCGACATGTCTAACCGCGGACTATTGTTTCAATGAGTTAGCACTATGAAAATCCACCTCAGCGTGTTGGTCCAGTACAAAGCGGACCTCATCATCATCTCATTGCAAATTAACTTGTTCCCGCTATGATATAGCGGAAAAATTGCTGAATTGATGTTAAACAACAATCACTCACTCACTCAAATGTGAATCATTATCGCTGATTTGTTAATTTTCACTTTGATATTTGCCCTCTATAGTATATGTCATCAAGTGACAACCATGACATTGACATATCATTGTTGACTTATAACATGATTGGTGTTTGTAAAATAACTGAACTAATATGTTTACCCAGTTTCCGTTTAATGTCGTTCTCTGTAACTAGATTAACACGACGGGTGTCATTAGCGGAGCAGGAACTGCTTACACATCCGGAGCACTTGAATTTACTACCGGTTTTTAGTGGGGTTCATGTTAGTCGATCTTAGTCTTATATGTATGTTTTGTAGATCGTTGTTGTCCTTTTATCCATGTTGTCTTGGTAATTGTTTTGTCTTGTTCTTCTTCGATTTGCGGATTCTGATTACTCCTTTGGTATCTCCAAACTCTTCTTGTATTCTGGAATAACTGGCTTCATATTAATTAAAATAAAGTGCATCATATCAAGGGAGATAATTGTCTATTAATTATATATATTAATTGTCTACAAATCAAGGGGGATAACTTGTTAACATGTTAATATTTAGTATATATATTCTCGTGATAGATTTACCATACCTTTGTTGGAATGTACCCTGTTGCTATTGATATACACATCAACAATAGTATACCCATTTTGACCTTTGATCTTCTCCTTGAACTCATGGTATCTAAAAGCAGTGCTTAAATATTTATATTACTGTATGTGATGTAATATGTAACTATAGCAACACAACAGAGAACAATTTATTTGGTACGACGAAAAAAGTAGGTGCAGCTCCCGGTGAACCAGTAGAGGGGTGGTTTGTATGTCAGGGCTGTGGTTTGTGTGTCAGGACTATGTTTTGTTTTTTTTTTGCTTTATTTTCTTATCCTGCCTGTTAACAAATATCACCTTGGCCCAAGCTTCCAAGGTGAAGTTGCATAAAAATATAATTTCTTTTACCATTTAACATTATTTTAAATTTCACAATAATTCTGATTTTGTAATACATGGCTACGTTTTGCTTGTCAATGTTTTGCTTGGTCTGTTTTATCTGTTGGTGTTGTGTTTTATCTGTTGGTGTTCTGTTTTATCGGATGGTGTTCTGTTTTATTTGTTGGTGTTGTGTTTTATCTGTTGGTGTTCTGTTTTATTTGTTGGTGTTCTGTTTTATTTGTTGGTGTTGCGTTTTATCTGTTAGTGTTGTGTTTTATCTGTTGGTGTTGTGTTTTATCTGTTAGTGTTGTGTTTTATCTGTTGGTGTTGTGTTTTATCTGTTGGTGTTGTGTTTTATCTATTGGTGTTGTGTTTTATCTGTTGGTGTTGTGTTTTATCTGTTGGTGTTGTGTTTTATCTGTTGGTGTTGTGTTTTATCTGTTGGTGTTCTGTTTTATTTGTTGGTGTTCTGTTTTATTTGTTGGTGTTGCGTTTTATCTGTTGGTGTTGTGTTTTATCTGTTGGTGTTGTGTTTTATCTGTTAGTGTTGTGTTTTATCTGTTGGTGTTGTGTTTTATCTGTTGGTGTTGTGTTTTATCTGTTGGTGTTGTGTTTTATCTGTTGGTGTTGTGTTTTATCTGTTGGTGTTGTGTTTTATCTGTTGGTGTTGTGTTTTATCTGTTGGTGTTGTGTTTTATCTGTTGGTGTTGTGTTTTATCTGTTGGTGTTGTGTTTTATCTGTTAGTGTTGTGTTTTATCTGTTGGTGTTGTGTTTTATCTGTTGGTGTTGTGTTTTATCTGTTGGTGTTGTGCTTTATCTGTTGGTGTTGTGTTTTATCTGTTGGTGTTGTGTTTTATCTGTTAGTGTTGTGTTTTATCTGTTGGTGTTGTGTTTTATCTGTTGGTGTTGTGTTTTATCTGTTAGTGTTGTGTTTTATCTGTTGGTGTTGTGTTTTATCTGTTGGTGTTGTGTTTTATCTGTTGGTGTTGTGTTTTATTTGTTGGTGTTGTGTTTTATCTGTTGGTGTTGTGTTTTATTTGTTGGTGTTGTGTTTTATCTGTTGGTGTTGTGTTTTATCTGTTGGTGTTGTGTTTTATCTGTTGGTGTTGTGTTTTATCTGTTGGTGTTGTGTTTTATCGGTTGGTGTTGTGTTTTATCTGTTGGTGTTGTGTTTTATCTGTTGGTGTTGTGTTTTATCTGTTGGTGTTGTGTTTTATCTGTTGGTGTTGTGTTTTATCTGTTGGTGTTGTGTTTTATCTGTTGGTGTTGTGTTTTATCTGTTGGTGTTGTGTTTTATCTGTTGGTGTTGTGTTTTATCTGTTGGTGATGTGTTTTATCTGTTGGTGTTGTGTTTTATCTGTTGGTGTTGTGTTTTATCTGTTGGTGTTGTGTTTTATCTGTTGGTGTTGTGTTTTATCTGTTGGTGTTGTGTTTTATCTGTTGGTGTTGTGTTTTATTTGTTGGTGTTGCGTTTTATCTGTTGGTGTTGTGCTTTATCTGTTGGTGTTGTGTTTTATTTGTTGGTGTTGTGTTTTATCTGTTGGTGTTCTGTTTTATCTGTTGGTGTTCTGTTTTATCTGTTGGTGTTGCGTTTTATCTGTTGGTGTTGTGTTTTATCTGTTGGTGTTGTGTTTTATCTGTTGGTGTTGTGTTTTATCTGTTGGTGTTGTGTTTTATCTGTTGGTGTTGTGTTTTATCTGTTGGTGTTGTGTTTTATCTGTTGGTGTTGTGTTTTATCTGTTGGTGTTGTGTTTTATCTGTTGGTGTTGTGTTTTATCGGTTGGTGTTGTGTTTTATCGGTTAGTGTTGTGTTTTATCGGTTGGTGTTGTGTTTTATCGGTTGGTGTTGTGTTTTATCGGTTGGTGTTGTGTTTTATCGGTTGGTGTTGTGTTTTATCGGTTGGTGTTGTGTTTTATTGGTTGGTGTTGTGTTTTATCGGTTGGTGTTGTGTTTTATCTGTTGGTGTTGTGTTTTATCTGTTGGTGTTGTGTTTTATCGGTTGGTGTTGTATTTTATCTGTTGGTGTTCTGTTTTATCTGTTGGTGTTGTGTTTTATCTGTTGGTGTTGTGTTTTATCTGTTGGTGTTGTGTTTTATCTGTTGGTGTTGTGTTTTCTTTGTTGGTGTTGCGTTTTTTCTGTTGGTGTTGTGTTTTATCTGTTGGTGCTGTGTTTTATCTGTTGGTGTTGTGTTTTATTTGTTGGTGTTGTGTTTTATCTGTTGGTGTTGTGTTTTATCTGTTGGTGTTGTGTTTTATCTGTTGGTGTTGTGTTTTATCTGTTGGTGTTGTGTTTTATCGGTTGGTGTTGTGTTTTATCTGTTGGTGTTGTGTTTTATCTGTTGGTGTTGTGTTTGTATCTGTTGGTGTTGTGTTTTATCTGTTGGTGTTGTGTTTTATCTGTTGGTGTTGTGTTTTATTTGTTGGTGTTGTGTTTTATCTGTTGGTGTTGTGTTTTATCTGTTGGTGTTGTGTTTTATCTGTTGGTGTTCTGTTTTATCTGTTAGTGTTCTGTTTTATGTGTTGGTGTTCTGTTTTATTTGTTGGTGTTGCGTTTTATCTGTTGGTGTTGTGTTTTATCTGTTGGTGTTGTGTTTTATTTGTTGGTGTTGTGTTTTATCTGTTGGTGTTGTGTTTTATCTGTTGGTGTTGTGTTTTATCTGTTGGTGTTGTGTTTTATCTGTTGGTGATGTGTTTTATCTGTTGGTGTTGTGTTTTATCTGTTGGTGTTGTGTTTTATCTGTTGGTGTTGTGTTTTATCTGTTGGTGTTGTGTTTTATCGGTTGGTGATGTGTTTTATCTGTTGGTGTTGTGTTTTCTTTGTTGGTGTTTTGTTTTATCTGTTGGTGTTGTGTTTTATCTGTTGGTGTTGTGTTTTATCTGTTGGTGTTGTGTTTTATTTGTTGGTGTTGTGTTTTATCTGTTGGTGTTGTGTTTTATCTGTTGGTGTTGTGTTTTATTTGTTGGTGTTGCGTTTTATCTGTTGGTGTTGTGCTTTATCTGTGGGTGTTGTGTTTTATCTGTTGGTGTTGTGTTTTATCTGTTGGTGTTCTGTTTTATCTGTTGGTGTTCTGTTTTATTTGTTGGTGTTGCGTTTTATCTGTTGTTGTTGTGTTTTATCTGTTGGTGTTGTGTTTTATCTGTTGGTGTTGTGTTTTATCTGTTGGTGTTGGGTTTTATCTGATGGTGTTGTGTTTTATCGGTTGGTGTTGTGTTTTATCGGTTGGTGTTGTGTTTTATCGGTTAGTGTTGTGTTTTATCGGTTGGTGTTGTGTTTTATCGGTTGGTGTTGTGTTTTATCTGTTGGTGTTGTGTTTTATCGGTTGGTGTTGTGTTTTATCGGTTGGTGTTGTGTTTTATCGGTTGGTGTTGTGTTTTATCTGTTGGTGTTGTGTTTTATCTGCTGGTGTTGTGTTTTATCGGTTGGTGTTGTGTTTTATCTGTTGGTGTTGTGTTTTATCTGTTGGTGTTGTGTTTTATCTGTTGTTGTTGTGTTTTATTTGTTGGTGTTGTGTTTTATCTGTTGGTGTTGTGTTTTCTTTGTTGGTGTTGCGTTTTATCTGTTGGTGTTGTGTTTTATCTGTTGGTGTTGTGTTTTATCTGTTGGTGTTGTGTTTTATTTGTTGGTGTTGTGTTTTATCTGTTGGTGTTGTGTTCTTTCTGTTGGTGTTGTGTTTTATCTGTTGGTGTTGTGTTTTATCGGTTGGTGTTGTGTTTTATCTCTTGGTGTTGTGTTTGTATCTGTTGGTGTTGTGTTTTATCTGTTGGTGTTGTGTTTTATCTGTTGGTGTTGTGTTTTATTTGTTGGTGTTGTATTTTATCTGTTGGTGTTGTGTTTTATCTGTTGGTGTTGTGCTTTATCTGTTGGTGTTGTGTTTTATCTGTTGGTGTTCTGTTTTATCTGTTAGTGTTCTGTTTTATTTGTTGGTGTTCTGTTTTATTTGTTGGTGTTGCGTTTTATCTGTTGGTGTTGTGTTTTATCTGTTGGTGTTGTGTTTTATCCGTTGGTGTTGTGTTTTATCTGTTGGTGTTGTGTTTTATCTGTTGGTGTTGTGTTTTATCTGTTGGTGTTGTGTTTTATCTGTTGGTGTTCTGTTTTATTTGTTGGTGTTGTGTTTTATGTGTTGGTGTTCTGTTTTGTCTGTTGGTGTTGTGTTTTATCGGTTGGTGTTGTGTTTTATCTGTTGGTGTTGTGTTTTATCTGTTGGTGTTGTGTTTTATTTGTTGGTGTTGTGTTTTATCGGTTGGTGTTGTGTTTTATCTGTTGGTGTTGTGTTTTATCTGTTGGTGTTGTGTTTTATCGGTTGGTGTTGTGTTTTATCTGTTGGTGTTGTGTTTTATCGGTTGGTGTTGTGTTTTATCTGTTGGTGTTGTGTTTTATCGGTTGGTGTTGTGTTTTATCTGTTGGTGTTGTATTTTATCTGTTGGTGTTGTGTTTTATCGGTTGGTGTTGTGTTTTATCGGTTGGTGTTATGTTTTATCTGTTGGTGTTGTGTTTTATCTGTTGGTGTTGTGTTTTATTTGTTGGTGTTCTGTTTTATTTGTTGGTGTTGCGTTTTATCTGTTGGTGTTGTGTTTTATCTGTTGGTGTTGTGTTTTATTTGTTGGTGTTCTGTTTTATTTGTTGGTGTTGCGTTTTATCTGTTGGTGTTGTGTTTTATCTGTTGGTGTTGTGTTTTATTTGTTGGTGTTCTGTTTTATTTGTTGGTGTTGCGTTTTATCTGTTGGTGTTGTGTTTTATTTGTTGGTGTTGCGTTTTATCTGTTGGTGTTGTGCTTTATCTGTTGGTGTTGTGTTTTATCTGTTGGTGTTGTGTTTTATCTGTTGGTGTTGTGTTTTATTTGTTGGTGTTGTGTTTTATTTGTTGGTGTTGCGTTTTATCTGTTGGTGTTGTGCTTTATCTTTTGGTGTTGTGTTTTATCTGTTGGTGTTGTGTTTTATCTGTTGGTGTTGTGTTTTATTTGTTGGTGTTGTGTTTTATTTGTTGGTGTTCTGTTTTATTTGTTGGTGTTGCGTTTTATCTGTTGGTGTTGTGTTTTATCTGTTGGTGTTGTGTTTTATCTGTTGGTGTTGTGTTTTATCTGTTGGTGTTGTGTTTTATCTGTTGGTGTTGTGTTTTATCTATTGGTGTTGTGCTTTATCTGTTGGTGTTGTGTTTTATCTGTTGGTGTTGTGTTTTATCTGTTGGTGTTGTGTTTTATCTATTGGTGTTCTGCTTTATATGTTAATGATGTGCTTTATCTGTTACGGTTGTGTTTTGTCTGTTAGTGTTCTCCTTTATATGTCAAGGTTATGTTTTGTCTGTTAGTGTTCTGCTTTATCTGTCACGATTCTGTTTTATCTGATGGTGTTTTGTTTTTTCTGTCAGAGCTGTGTTTTTTCTGTTGGTGTTGTGTTTTATCTGTCAAGGTTCTGCTTTGTCTCTTCGTGTTGTGTTTTATCTGTCAGTGATTTGCCTCGTCTGTTGGTGTTTTGTTTTATCTGTCAAGGTTCTGTTTTTTCTCTTAGTGTTGTTTTTTATCTGTTAGTGTTGTGTTTTATCTGTTAGGGTTGTGTTTTTTCTGTTAGTGTTATGCTTTATCTGTTGGTGTGGTGTTTTATCTTTTGGTGTTGTGTTTTATCTGTTGGTGTTCAGTTTTATCTTATGTTTTTCTGCTTTATCTGTTGGTGTTCCATTTGATCTGTTGGTATTGTGTTTTATTTGTCAGGGTTTGTGTTTTATCTGTCACGGTTCTGTTTTATCTGTTAGTGTTGTGTTTTATCTGTCAAGGTTTTGTTTCGTCTGTTAGTGTTGTGTTTTATCTGTCAAGGTTCTGTTTTATCTGTTAGTGTTGTGTTTTATCTGTCAAGGTTCTGTTTTGTCTGTTAGTGTTGTGTTTTATCTGTTAGTGTTGTGATTTATCTGTTAGTGTTGTGTTTCATCTGTCACGGTTCTGTTTTGTCTGTTAGTATTTTGTTTTATCTGTCAAGGTTCTGTGTTGTCTGTTAGTGTTGTTATTTATCTGTTAATGTTCTGTTTTATCTGTCAAGGTTTTGTTTCGTCTGTTAGTGTTGTGTTTTTTCTGTCAAGGTTCTGTTTTATCTGTTAGTGTTGTGTTTTGTCTGTTATTGTTGTGTTTCATCTGTCAAGGTTCTGTTTTATCTGTTATTGTTGTTATTTATCTGTTAATGTTCTGTTTTATCTGTCAAGGTTCTGCTTTGTCTGTTAGTGGTGTGTTTTATCTGTTAAGGTTCTGTTTTGTCTGTTAGTGGTGTGTTTTATCTGTCAAGATTCTGTTTTGTCTGTTAGTGTTCTGTTTTATCTGTTAGTTTTGTTATTTATCTGTTAATGTTCTGTTTTATCTGTCAAGGTTCTGCTTTGTCTGTTAGTGGTGTGTTTTATCTGTCAAGGTTCTGTTTTGTCTGTTAGTGTTCTGTTTTATCTGTCAAGGTTCTGTTTTGTCTCTCAGTGTTGTGTTTTATCTGTCAAGGTTCTGTTTTGTCTGTTAGTGTTGTGTTTTATCTGTCACGGTTCTGTTTTGTCTATTAGTGTTGTGTTTTAACTCTCAGGGTTCTGTTTTTTCTGGCAGTGGGTTTTTTCTGTCATGGTTCTGTTTTATCTGTTAGTGTTGTGTTTTATCTATCAGTGTTTTATCTTGTCTGTCAGTGTTGTATTTAGTGTTTCAGTTTTGTGTTTATGCTGTCAGGATTATTTTTTATCTCTCAGTTATCTGTTAATATTTTGTTTTATCTGTTAGGGATTTGCTTTGTCTGTTAGTGTTGTGTTTTATCTGTCAAGGTTGTGTTTTATCTGTCAAGGTTCTGCTCTGTCTGTTAGTATTGTGCTTTATCTGTCAAGGTTCTGTTTTATCTGTCAAGGTTCTGATTTGTCTGTTAGTATTGTGCTTTATCTGTCAAGGTTCCGTTTCGTCTGTTAGTGTTGTGTTTTATCTGTCAAGGTTACGTTTTGTCTGTTAGTGTTGTGTTTTGTCTGTTAGTGTTGTGTTTTATCTGTCAAGGTTCTGTTTTGTCTGTTGGTGTTGTGTTTTATCTGCCGAAGTTGTGTTTTGTCTGTCAAGGTTCTGTATTGTCTGTTAGTGTTGTGTTTTATCTGCCAAAGTTGTGTTTTATCTGTCAAGGTTCTGTTTTGTCTGTTAGTATTGTGTTTTATCTGTCAAGGTTCTGCTTTTTCTGTTAGTGTTTTGTTTTATCTGTCAAGGTTGTGTTTTGTCAGTTAGTGTTGTGTTTTATCTGTCAAGGTTCTGTTTTGTCTGTTAGTATTGTGTTTTATCTGTCAAGGTTCTGTTTTATTTGTCAAGGTTGTGTTTTGTCTGTTAGTATTGTGTTTTATCTGTCAAGGTTCTGTTTTATTTGTCAGGGTTCCGTTTTGTCTGTTAGTGTAGTGTTTTATCTGTCAAGGTTCCGTTTCGTCTGTTAGTGTTGTGTTTTATCTGTCAAGGCTCTGTTTTGTCTGTTAGTGTTGTGTTTTATCTGTCAAGGTTCCGTTTCGTCTGTTAGTGTTGTGTTTTATCTGTCAAGGTTCTGTTTTGTCTGTTAGTGTTGTGTTTTATCTGTGAAGATTCTGTTTTATCTGTTAGTGTTCTGTTTTATCTGTCAAGGCTCTGTTTTATCTTTTAGTGTTTTTTTATCTGTCAAGGTTCTGTTTTGTCTGTTAGTGTTGTGTTTTATCTGTCACGGTTCTGTTTTGTCTGTTAGTGTTGTGTTTTATCTGTCAAGGTTCTGTTTTGTCTCTCAGTGTTGTGTTTTATCTGTCAAGGTTCTGTTTTGTCTGTTAGTGTTCTGTTTTATCTGTCAAGGTTCTGTTTTGTCTGTTAGTGTTGTGTTTTATCTGTCAAGGTTCTGTTTTGTCTCTCAGTGTTGTGTTTTATCTGTCAAGGTTCTGTTTTGTCTGTTAGTGTTGTGTTTTATCTGTCACGGTTCTGTTTTGTCTGTTAGTGTTGTGTTTTATCTGTCAAGGTTCTGTTTTGTCTCTCAGTGTTGTGTTTGATCTGTCAAGGTTCTGTTTTGTCTGTTAGTGTTCTGTTTTATCTGTCAAGGTTCTGTTTTGTCTCTCAGTGTTGTGTTTTATCTGTCACGGTTCTGTTTTGTCTGTTAGTGTTCTGTTTTGTCTGTTAATGTTCTGTTTTATCTGTCAAGGTTCTGTTCTGTCTGTTAGTGTTGTGTTTTATCTGTCACGGTTCTGTTTTGTCTGTTAGTGTTCTGTTTTGTCTGTTAATGTTCTGTTTTATCTGTCAAGGTTCTCTTTTGTCTCTCAGTGTTATGTTTTATCTCTCACGGTTCTGTTCTGTCAGTTAGTGTTGTGTTTTATCTGTCACGGTTCTGTTCTGTCAGTTAGTGTTGTGTTTTATCTGTCATGGTTCTGTTTTATCTGTCAAGGCTCTGTTTTGTCTCTCAGTGTTCTGTTTTATCTGTCACGGTTCTGTTCTGTCTGTTAGTGTTGTGTTTTGTCTGTTAATGTTGTGTTTGTCTATCAGTGTTGTATTTTGTCTGTCAGTGTTGTATTTTGTGTTTCAGTTTTGTGTGTTGGCTGTCATAGTTACTTTTTAACTGCCAGTTATCTGTTGTAATTGATAAAGAGAAAACAGTATTTGAATAAGTAGTAAACAACTATTTCTTTTATTGTTATAGTAACATTGATTAAAAGGTATCTGAATAAAGTCAGTTAATACATCATAATTAAATATTAATAAATTGAAGAAATTGAAAAAGGTTAAAACCCAAATGACTACAAAACGATAGGTAAATTATATTTTATGAGAAAGTGAGTTAAATTCATTACTTTTAGAAAGATACTGTGACACAAAATATATCTACAGTACCGCAGAATAGATAACTAGGTGATAATGGTAAAAATAGCCAAAGCAAATAACCGCTGGTAAATCAGATATATAAAACCGCCATATTTTGACACCGCAGATATAAAGCACCATACAATATTGTCTTTCCTCTCTAAGTATTGTGCTTTGTGTGTCAGGGTTGTGCTTTGTCTCCCAGGGTTGTGTTTTATCTGTCAGTGTTGTTTTTTAGTCTGTCAGTGTTGTGTTTTGGTCTGTCAGTGTTGTGTTTTATCTGTCAGTGTTGTTTTTTAGTCTGTCAGTGTTGTGTTTTATCTGTCAGTGTTGTTTGTTGGTCTGTCAGTGTTGTGTTTTATCTGTCAGTGTTGTTTTTTAGTCTGTCAGTGTTGTGTTTTATCTGTCAGTGTTGTTTTTTAGTCTGTCAGTGTTGTGTTTTATCTGTCAGTGTTGTTTTTTAGGCTGTCAGTGTTGTGTTTTATCTGTCAGTGTTGTTTTTTGGTCTGTCAGTGTTGTGTTTTATTTGTCAGTGTTGTTTTTGGTCTGTCAGTGTTGTGTTTTATCTGTCAGTGTTGTTTTTTAATCTGTCAGTGTTGTGTTTTATCTGTCAGTGTTGTTTTTTAGTCTGTCAGTGTTGTGTTTTATCTGTCAGTGTTGTTTTTTAGTCTGTCAGTGTTGTGTTTTATCTGTCAGTGTTGTTTTTTGGTCTGTCAGTGTTGTGTTTTATCTGTCAGTGTTGTTTTTTAGTCTGTCAGTGTTGTGTTTTATCTGTCAGTGTTGTTTTTTGGTCTGTCAGTGTTGTGTTTTATCTGTCAGTGTTGTTTTTTGGTCTGTCAGTGTTGTGTTTTATCTGTCAGTGTTGTTTTGTAGTCTGTCAGTGTTGTGTTTTATCTGTCAGTGTTGTTTTTTGGTCTGTCAGTGTTGTGTTTTATCTGTCAGTGTTGTTTTTGGTCTGTCAGTGTTGTGTTTTATCTGTCAGTGTTGTTTTTTAGTCTGTCAGTGTTGTGTTTTATCTGTCAGTGTTGTTTTTTAGTCTGTCAGTGTTGTGTTTTATCTGTCAGTGTTGTTTTTTAGTCTGTCAGTGTTGTGTTTTATCTGTCAGTGTTGTTTTTTGGTCTGTCAGTGTTGTGTTTTATCTGTCAGTGTTGTTCTTGGTCTGTCAGTGTTGTGTTTTATCTGTCAGTGTTGTTTTTTGGTCTGTCAGTGTTGTGTTTTATCTGTCAGTGTTGTTTTTTGGTCTGTCAGTGTTGTGTTTTATCTGTCAGTGTTGTTTTTTGGTCTGTCAGTATTGTTTTTGGTCTGTCAGTGTTGTGTTTATCTGTCAGTGTTGTTTTTTAGTCTGTCAGTGTTGTGTTTTATCTGTCAGTGTTGTTTTGTAGTCTGTCAGTGTTGTGTTTTATCTGTCAGTGTTGTTTTTTGGTCTGTCAGTGTTGTGTTTTATCTGTCAGTGTTGTTTTTTAGTCTGTCAGTGTTGTGTTTTATCTGTCAGTGTTGTTTTTTGGTCTGTCAGTGTTGTGTTTTATCTGTCAGTGTTGTTTTTTGGTCTGTCAGTGTTGTGGTTTATCTGTCAGTGTTGTTTTTGGTCTGTCAGTGTTGTGTTTTATCTGTCAGTGTTGTTTTTTAGTCTGTCAGTGTTGTGTTTTATCTGTCAGTGTTGTTTTTTGGTCTGTCAGTGTTGTGTTTTATCTGTCAGTGTTGTTTTGTGGTCTGTCAGTGTTGTGTTTTATCTGTCAGTGTTGTTTTTGGTCTGTCAGTGTTGTGTTTTATCTGTCAGTGTTGTTTTTTAGTCTGTCAGTGTTGTGTTTTATCTGTCAGTGTTGTTTTTTAGTCTGTCAGTGTTGTGTTTTATCTGTCAGTGTTGTTTTTTGGTCTGTCAGTGTTGTGTTTTATCTGTCAGTGTTGTTTTTTGGTCTGTCAGTGTTGTGTTTTATCTGTCAGTGTTGTTTTGTAGTCTGTCAGTGTTGTGTTTTATCTGTCAGTGTTGTTTTTTGGTCTGTCAGTGTTGTGTTTTATCTGTCAGTGTTGTTTTTGGTCTGTCAGTGTTGTGTTTTATCTGTCAGTGTTGTTTTTTAGTCTGTCAGTGTTGTGTTTTATCTGTCAGTGTTGTTTTTTAGTCTGTCAGTGTTGTGTTTTATCTGTCAGTGTTGTTTTTTAGTCTGTCAGTGTTGTGTTTTATCTGTCAGTGTTGTTTTTTGGTCTGTCAGTGTTGTGTTTTATCTGTCAGTGTTGTTCTTGGTCTGTCAGTGTTTTGTTTTATCTGTCAGTGTTGTTTTTTGGTCTGTCAGTGTTGTGTTTTATCTGTCAGTGTTGTTTTTTGGTCTGTCAGTGTTGTGTTTTATCTGTCAGTGTTGTTTTTTGGTCTGTCAGTGTTGTGTTTTATCTGTCAGTGTTGTTTTTTGGTCTGTCAGTGTTGTGTTTTATCTGTCAGTGTTGTTTTGTAGTCTGTCAGTGTTGTGTTTTATCTGTCAGTGTTGTTTTTTGGTCTGTCAGTGTTGTGTTTATCTGTCAGTGTTGTTTTTTAGTCTGTCAGTGTTGTGTTTTATCTGTCAGTGTTGTTTTGTAGTCTGTCAGTGTTGTGTTTTATCTGTCAGTGCTGTTTTTTGGTCTGTCAGTGTTGTGTTTTATCTGTCAGTGTTGTTTTTTAGTCTGTCAGTGTTGTGTTTTATCTGTCAGTGTTGTTTTTTGGTCTGTCAGTGTTGTGTTTTATCTGTCAGTGTTGTTTTTTGGTCTGTCAGTGTTGTGGTTTATCTGTCAGTGTTGTTTTTGGTCTGTCAGTGTTGTGTTTTATCTGTCAGTGTTGTTTTTTAGTCTGTCAGTGTTGTGTTTTATCTGTCAGTGTTGTTTTTTGGTCTGTCAGTGTTGTGTTTTATCTGTCAGTGTTGTTTTGTGGTCTGTCAGTGTTGTGTTTTATCTGTCAGTGTTGTTTTTGGTCTGTCAGTGTTGTGTTTTATCTGTCAGTGTTGTTTTTTAGTCTGTCAGTGTTGTGTTTTATCTGTCAGTGTTGTTTTTTAGTCTGTCAGTGTTGTGTTTTATCTGTCAGTGTTGTTTTTTGGTCTGTCAGTGTTGTGTTTTATCTGTCAGTGTTGGCCAGCGTTTCAGTTTTTTCAATTTCTTTCCAATGATGACGGACAATGCCTACAATTTTCTCTAAAGAGGGATGGTAAGTGAGAACAAGGGGAACCCGTTTGTTGATCTTTTTTTCTTTGTACTGCAGGTCATTTCTTTTAATGTCACTGGGTTTTGAAAACCCACTCTCTATAACTTTGTCTTTATATCCCCGTTTCATCAAATGATGGCCAAGTTGTGCCCTGAACCACCCGTTGTAGCGTTCCGGCGACCTAAAAGCATTAAGGATACACTGGTCAGAGCTGCGGTATCTAGACCTTCATCGACGGTCGGCCAGTGTAAACCATGTGGTGACAAGCGTTGCAAGTGCTGTCTCCAATTGCAACACACACAAGTGTTCCATAGCAAGACGACAGGAAAGGAGTATAAGATATTTTGCAATGTCAATTGCAAAACACCTAATGTGGTTTACCTCCTTGACTGTCACGTGTGCGGGTCGCAATGCGTAAGAGAAAGTGTCCAACCATTCAGCAAAAGAATGAATGGACACAGAAGTGACCTTACGAAAAAGACGCTCTTGCCCGTGAGTCAACACTTTGTGTCGCCGATACACTCATTGGATGACCTTGGCAGATCCAAAATTTATATCATTGACCACAATCCAAGTTGAAAAGAAAATCAAAGACAGAAAAGAGAGAGTTTTTGGATCCGCGAGTTACAAACATTACACCCGGAAGGCATAAACAAAAAGGCCTAAATCTTTTGTTTTTTAACTTTTTGACCAGTGCCTGGTCCTTAGCTAGTTGGTAAAGTTCATCATTACATTTTCTCATTCTTTTCATACTGTTTATAAATTGGTGTACAATATACTTGAATAATATAAAGTATAAAGTTCAAGATTATGATTTTTAGTAATTTACGTCACGATAACTGATGGTCTCGTGACAATTTTTCAAATCAGATTACAGACGCTGATAAAGCTTGTCGGTCAAGCGAAATATCCGTCGATTTAATTATAATTATAGTCTTTTTGTAGACTTATAGTTATTTTTGTTACATTTTAACATCTTTTTTTGATATCGTTGTGCTAACATTTTAGACGTTTATTTATCATTTTTGTTTGTTTGCACAGTATCGTTAACACTTGTTTCCGATCCGACATCTCGTAAGTTCATACGTTGGCTACTTTTTCAGACGTCTATATATAGATATATATATATCTATATATAGAATCAATATGCATAATTGATGGTTGTCTATTACAAAAAAATAAAACATTGGAGAAATAGCGAAAGGGTCTCGGGGGGTCGTCAGCACTCAGCTATGAACCTTTTTTGCTTTGCTAATAAAATGAAAACAAAAAATACCATACTGTGTGAACAGTTTCAAATTTAAAAAGTCAATGGCAGAGGTATATGCATGACAGTTCACATACTTAGCTTGGTACAGGCACAAAGGTGGCGGGCTTAATCTAGTTTGATGTACTTATTTACTATGCATAATACACCATCCAGGATTGAGTTGGACAAAGCTCAATTAAAGCTAATCTACTATTAAAAGTACTATTAAAATTATTAGTCAATTATTTCTGATGCACAAACGTCAATTAACGTTAATAAACTATTAATTTTCTAGTAAATTTAATTGTACAACCGGGCCTATCAAATTCTGAATTGTATATTAAACATGGATGCCATTCAAATACTTAGGTCGCTTCTTACAGGCAATCACCGTGATAGACAACAAACAATAAATGATTTGACAGAACGGGAACATCTTTCCCGATATAAATTTGGGAGAAATACAATAAATTTAAAAAATGCAAGATCACAAACATTATACGAGATGACACAGGTATGTCGAATGGCCAAGTAATAACACTATCAAACTTTCCATTCGATTTTGAAACGATATTTTATAACTATTTTACAATCATCAGGTCCTGGAAACCAAGTTGGGGTATAAATCTGAACAGGATTTAATCCTGTAAATAAAAAAAACAAACATTATGAAAATATTAGGAACGAGTTTTTCTCCTTGGTCTTGTTGCTTGATTTTACCATACGTACATATCTTTTGACAGCATTAATTTTAAATACATTTTTTCAATCAAAATGATGAAAACTATCCCTGATCAGTTGGAATCTTGTAGATATAATGTTTGTGTTCAAAAATAATTAACATTTTGAATGTGTAAGGTTAATTTACTATTAAAAGTGCTATTAAATTTCATAGTCAATTATTTCTGTTGCACAAATGTCAATAAACTATTAACTTTCTAGTAAATTTAATTGTACAAGCGGGTACTATTAAATTCTTAATTGTATATTAAACATGAATGCCATGCAAGTACTTATGTCGCTTCGCACCAACTATCACCGTAATAGACAACTTACAATGAATGATTTGACAGAACGGGAACTTATTTCCCGATATAAATTTGGGAGAAATACAATAAATTTATAAAATGTAAGATAACAAACATCATACGAGATGACACATGTATGTCGAATGGCCAAGTAATAACACTATCAAACTTTCCATTCGATTTTGATACGATTTTTTATGAATATTTTAACAATCATCAGGTCCTTGAAACCAAGTTGGGGTATGAATCTGAACAGGATTTAATACTGCTCGAGTTTTTGATTGACAACATATTTGTTATCTTTGGTGGACGTGTTTTTCAACAGACAGTCGGTTACAAACTGTGCTCCTCTTCTCGCCGACTTGTTACTTTATTCCTATGAGGCAGATTTCATACAGGGGATTCTCAAGAAAAACGAAAAGAAGCTAGCCCGATCCTTTAATTTCAAGTTCCGCTATATAGATGATATCCTTTCACTAAATAATTCTAAGTTTGGTGATTTTGTTGATCGCATCTATCCCATTGAGCTTGAAATAAAGGATACCACAGAGACAGTTAGGTCTGCTTCATACCTTGACCTACACCTCGAAATTGACAGTGAGAGGTGGTTAGGGGAACGAAACTTTACGACAAAAGAGATGATTTCAATTTACCCATTGTGAACTTTCCATTCATATGTAATAACATTCCAGCAGCACCTGCATATGGAGTATATATATCCCAATTGATACGATATTCCAGAGCTTGTGGTTCCTATCAGGATGTCCTTGAAAGAGGCTTGCTGCTAACAAGGAAGCTACTGAACCAAGGGTTCCTCTTAGTTAAGTTGAAGTCATCACTTCGAAAGTTTACGGTCGCCACCATGACTTGATTGACCGCTATGGAATATCTGTGTCACAAATAACACTCGTCGTAAACACTTCCCTGTCCTTTCCTTATTCATGACTTATCACCTTGTTTGCATCTGGATTAACACGACGGGTGTCACTAGTGGAGCAGGAACTGCACACCCTTCCGGAACACCTGAGTCTTGCACCAAGTAATTTCTCTTGGTGCTAACTGATAATTAGAATTCATGCACCTAGATGATTTCGCTTGAGGCTAGGTGAAGGTTCATGCACTAAGTTATTTCTCTTGGTGCTATCCGAAACTTCATGCACAACGTAATTTTGTTTAGTTGCTAGCCGAAAGTTCATACACCAAGTAATTTCGCTTGGTACTTGTCAAAAGTTCATACACCAAGTACTTCTGATTGGTTCTAGCACAAAATCCAATCGCCAAGTAATTCCTCTTGGTGCTAGCCAAGCATCCATGCACCAAGTAATTTCGGTTAGTGCTATCCAAAACTTCATGCACCAAATAATTTCGGTTGGCGCAAACCGAAACTTCATGCATCAAGTAATTCCGATTTGTGCTAACCAAGCGTTCATGCACAAAGCAATTTCGGTTGGCGCTAGCCGAAGCTTCATACACAAAGTAATTTCTCTTTGTGCTAGCCGAAACTTCATGCACAAATTAATTTTGGTTGGCGCTAGCCGAAGCTTTATGCACCAAGTAATTTCGGTTGGCGCAAACCAAAACTTCATGACCAAGTAATTCCAATTTGTCCTAACCAAGCGTTCATGGACCAAGCAATTTCGGTTGGCGCTAGCCGAAACTTCATACACAAAGTAATTTCTCTTTGTGTTAGCCGACACTCCATGCACCAATTAATTTTGGTTGGCGCTAGCCGAAGCTTCATGCACCAAGTAATTTCGCTTGGTGCTAGCCGACAGTGCATGCACCAAGTACTTCCGATTGGGTCTAGCACAAAATTCATGCTCCAAGTAATTTCGCATTCTGCTAGCCGAAAATTCATGCACCAAGTAATTTCAAGTTGGCGCTAGCCGAAGCTTCATGCACCAAGTAATTTCGCTCGGTGCAAGGCGACAGTTCATGTACAAAGTACTTCTGATTGGTTTTAGCCCCAAAATTCATGCGCCAAATAATTTCGCTTTGCGCTAGAAAAGCGTTCATGCACCAGGTAATTTCGGTTCGTACTATTCGAAACCTCATGCACGGAGTAATTTCACTTGGTTCTATCTAAAATTGCATGCACCAAGTAATTTCTAGCCGAAAGCTCATGCACGAAGGAATGTAGCTTGGTAATAGCCGAAAGTCCATGCAAAAGTAATTTATCTTGGTGCTAACCGAAGATTCACGCAGAAACTTCATGTACCCAGTAATTTCTCATGGTGTCAGCCGAAAGTTCATGCACCAAGTAATTCCGCTTTCTGCTAACCGAAAGTTAATGGACAAAGTAATTTCTCTTAAAGCTAGTCAAAATTTCGTGCACCAAGTAATTGCATTTTGTGCTAGTCGAAAGTTCATGCACCAGGAAATATCGGTTAGTGCAAGCCGAAAGTTCATGTGCGAGGTAATTTGTGTTGGAGCTAGCCAAAAGTTCATTCAAAACCTAATTCCGAAAGTTCATGCAAAGCTAAATTCCAAAAGTTTGTGCGCCAAGTAATTTCGGTTGGTGCTACCAAAATGTTCATGGAAAACCTAATTTCAAAAGTTCATGCAAAGCTTAATTCCAAAAGTTCATGTACCAGGTAATTTAATTTTCAAAAGCGAATGTTTATCCTGTCCATATTTAAATGCTAACTATATGTATATAAGAAATATAGTATCATTACTCACCATCTCTCTCGTTACAAGGTTAATTCCTTAATGATACAGTTAAAAAAAAAATACCAATGATAAAGTAAATAATTCATTTATGTATTGAGTGACAATGGTATAGAATCAATATGTATAATTGATGATTGTCTTATACAAAATAAACATTGAAGAAATAGCGAAACACTCATGTACCTTGTACGCTTCGCATTGGCCAAAATTCCATCATATACCAAGTAATACCGATTGGTTCTAGACAAAAGTTAATACACCAAGAAAATACGATCGGTTCTGGCCAAAACTTGATACACAACATAATTCGCTTGGTGATACCCGAAACTTCATGCACCAAGTAATTTCTCTTGGTGCTAGCCGAGAATTCATGCACCAGGTAAATTAGCTTTGTGCTAGCCAAAAGATCATGCGCTAAGTAACTTCGGTTGGTGGTAGGCGAATGTTCATGTACCAAGTAATTCTGCTTGATGCAAGTCGAAAGTTCATGAACCAAGAAATTTCGATTTGTGCTAGCCAATATTTCATGCAAAACCTAATTCAGAGAGTTCATGCAAAATTTAATTCCGATTGTTCATGCACTAAGTAATTCCGCTTTGGAGTAGTTAATTATTCATGCACCAAGTTGTTTCCGTAGGTGATGGATAGATGATAATACACCAAGTAATTTCATTTAGTGCTAGACAAAAGTTCATGCACCAAGTAATTTCGCTTGGTGCTAGCCGACAGTGCATGCACCAAGTACTTCCGATTGGGTCTAGCACAAAATTCATGCTCCAAGTAATTTCGCATTCTGCTAGCCGAAAATTCATGCACCAAGTAATTTCAAGTTGGCGCTAGCCGAAGCTTCATGCACCAAGTAATTTCGCTCGGTGCAAGGCGACAGTTCATGTACAAAGTACTTCTGATTGGTTTTAGCCCCAAAATTCATGCGCCAAATAATTTCGCTTTGCGCTAGAAAAGCGTTCATGCACCAGGTAATTTCGGTTCGTACTATTCGAAACCTCATGCACGGAGTAATTTCACTTGGTTCTATCTAAAATTGCATGCACCAAGTAATTTCTAGCCGAAAGCTCATGCACGAAGGAATGTAGCTTGGTAATAGCCGAAAGTCCATGCAAAAGTAATTTATCTTGGTGCTAACCGAAGATTCACGCAGAAACTTCATGTACCCAGTAATTTCTCATGGTGTCAGCCGAAAGTTCATGCACCAAGTAATTCCGCTTTCTGCTAACCGAAAGTTAATGGACAAAGTAATTTCTCTTAAAGCTAGTCAAAATTTCGTGCACCAAGTAATTGCATTTTGTGCTAGTCGAAAGTTCATGCACCAGGAAATATCGGTTAGTGCAAGCCGAAAGTTCATGTGCGAGGTAATTTGTGTTGGAGCTAGCCAAAAGTTCATTCAAAACCTAATTCCGAAAGTTCATGCAAAGCTAAATTCCAAAAGTTTGTGCGCCAAGTAATTTCGGTTGGTGCTACCAAAAAGTTCATGGAAAACCTAATTTCAAAAGTTCATGCAAAGCTTAATTCCAAAAGTTCATGTACCAGGTAATTTAATTTTCAAAAGCGAATGTTTATCCTGTCCATATCTAAATGCTAACTATATGTATATAAGAAATATAGTATCATTACTCACCATCTCTCTCGTTACAAGGTTAATCCCTTAATGATACAGTTAAAAAAAAAATACCAACGATAAAGTAAATAATTCATTTATGTATTGAATGACAATGGTATAGAATCAATATGTATAATTGATGATTGTTTAATACAAAAAAAAACATTGAAGAAATAGCGAAACACTCATGTACCTTGTACGCTTCGCATTGGCCAAAATTCCATCATATACCAAGTAATACCGATTGGTTCTAGACAAAAGTTAATACACCAAGAAAATACGATCGGTTCTGGCCAAAACTTGATACACAACATAATTCGCTTGGTGATACCTGAAACTTCATGCACCAAGTAATTTCTCTTGGTGCTAGCCGAGAATTCATGCACCAGGTAAATTAGCTTCGTGCTAGCCAAAAGTTCATGCGCTAAGTAACTTCGGTTGGTGGTAGGCGAATGTTCATGTACCAAGTAATTCCGCTTGATGCAAGTCGAAAGTTCATGAAACAAGAAATCTCGATTTGTGCTAGCCAATATTTCATGCAAAACCTAATTCAGAAAGTTCATGCAAAATTTAATTCCGATTGTTCATGCACTAAGTAATTCCGCTTTGGAATAGTTAATTATTCATGCACCAAGTTGTTTCCGTAGGTGATGGATAGATGATAATGCACCAAGTAATTTCATTTAGTGCTAGACAAAAGTTCATGCACCAAGTAATTTCATTTAGTGCTAGACAAAAGTTCATGCACCAAGTAATTTCATTTAGTGCTAGACAAAAGTTCATGCACCAAGTAATTTCATTTAGTGCTAGACAAAAGTTCATGCACCAAGTAATTTCATTTAGTGCTAGACAAAAGTTCATCCACCAAGTAATTTCATTTAGTGCTAGACAAAAGTTCATGCACCAAGTAATTGCATTTCGTGCTAGACAAAAGTTCATGCACCAAGTAATTTCAATTAGTGCTAGACAAAAGGTCATGCACCAAGTAATTTCATTTAGTGCTAGACAAAAGTTCATGCACCAAGTAATTTCATTTAGTGCTAGACAAAAGTTCATGCACCAAGTAATTGCATTTGGTGCTAGACAAAAAATTCATGCACCAAGTAATTGCATTTGGTGCTAGACAAAAGTTCATGCACCAAGTAATTTCATTTAGTGCTAGACAAAAGTTCATGCACCAAGTAATTTCATTTAGTGCTAGACAAAAGTTCATGCACCAAGTAATTGCATTTAGTGCTAGACACAAGTTCATGCACCAAGTAATTGCATTTAGTGCTAGACAAAAGCTCATGCACCAAGTAATTGCATTTCGTGGTAGACAAAAGTTCATGCACCAAGTAATTTCAATTAGTGCTAGACAAAAGTTCATGCACCAAGTAATTTCATTTAGTGCTAGACAAAAGTTCATGCACCAAGTAATTGCATTTCGTGCTAGACAAAAGTTCATGCACCAAGTAATTTCATTTAGTGCTAGACAAAAGTTCATGCACCAAGTAATTTCATTTAGTGCTAGACAAAAGTTCATGCACCAATTAATTTCATTTAGTGCTAGACAAAAGTTCATGCACCAAGTAATTTCATTTAGTGCTAGACAAAGGTTCATGCACCAAGTAATTGCATTTGGTGCTAGACAAAAGTTCATGCACCAAGTAATTGCATTTGGTGCAAGACAAAAGTTCATGCACCAAGTAATTGCATTTCGTGCTAGACAAAAGTTCATGCACCAAGTAATTTCATTTAGTGCTAGACAAAAGTTCATGCACCAAGTAATTTCATTTAGTGCTAGACAAAAGTTCATCCACCAAGTAATTGCATTTCGTGCTAGACAAAAGTTCATGCACCAAGTAATTTCATTTAGTGCTAGACAAAAGTTCATGCACCAAGTAATTGCATTTGGTGCTAGACACAAGTTCATGCACCAAGTAATTGCATTTGGTGCTAGACAAAAGTTCATGCACCAAGTAATTTCATTTAGTGCTAGACAAAAGTTCATGCACCAAGTAATTTCATTTAGTGCTAGACAAAAGTTCATGCACCAAGTAATTTCATTTAGTGCTAGACAAAAGTTCATGCACCAAGTAATTTCATTTAGTGCTAGACAAAGGTTCATGCACCAAGTAATTGCATTTGGTGCTAGACAAAAGTTCATGCACCAAGTAATTGCATTTGGTGCTAGACAAAAGTTCATGCACCAAGTAATTCCATTTCGTGCTAGACAAAAGTTCATGCACCAAATAATTTCATTTAGTGCTAGACAAAAGTTCATGCACCAAGTAATTTCATTTAGTGCTAGACAAAAGTTCATCCACCAAGTAATTGCATTTCGTGCTAGACAAAAGTTCATGCACCAAGTAATTTCATTTAATGCTAGACAAAAGTTCATGCACCAAGCAATTTCATTTAGTGCTAGACAAAAGTTCATGCACCAAGTAATTGCATTTGGTGCTAGACACAAGTTCATGCACCAAGTAATTGCATTTGGTGCTAGACAAAAGTTCATGCACCAAGTAATTTCATTTAGTGCTAGACAAAAGTTCATGCACCAAGTAATTTCATTTAGTGCTAGACAAAAGTTCATGCACCAAGTAATTTCATTTAGTGCTAGACAAAAGTTCATGCACCAAGTAATTTCATTTAGTGCTAGACAAAAGTTCATGCACCAAGTAATTTCATTTAGTGCTAGACAAAAGTTCAGGCACCAAGTAATTTCATTTAGTGCTAGACAAAAGTTCATGCACCAAGTAATTGCATTTAGTGCTAGACAAAAGTTCATGCACCAAGTAATTTCATTTAGTGCTAGACAAAATTTCATGCACCAAGTAATTACATTTGGTGCTAGACAAAAGTTCATGCACCAAGTAATTGCATTTGGTGCTAGACAAAAGTTCATGCACCAAGTAATTTCATTTAGTGCTAGACAAAAGTTCATGCACCAAGTAATTTCATTTAGTGCTAGACAAAAGTTCATGCACCAAGTAATTGCATTTGGTGCTAGACAAAAAATTCATGCACCAAGTAATTGCATTTGGTGCTAGACAAAAGTTCATGCACCAAGTAATTTCATTTAGTGCTAGACAAAAGTTCATGCACCAAGTAATTGCATTTGGTGCAATAGCATACAAAGTAATCTGACTGTAGTCGCTTTCAGCTGAATGAAACTACCATATTACTATTTACACTAATTTGATGTAAGGTCATATTTTATTATTTAAGAATATTAAAAAAAAAAAAATAACATGATATTCGATATAACCTGGTTTGGGGCAGTTTACGCTTAATAAACCGCGAAACGGTATAAGAAAAGCGTAAGCTGTTCCAAGCCAGGTTATGTAATTTTAAAAAATGTCAAATATTCCTTATAATTTAATTTTTACAAAGAAATTTAATGATTCCTTGATTTTAATTACGATTATTTTATGGGACTTTCTCCAGACAGATCAGCCAATGAGATTGCAATATTCAAATCAAATTTTATTATATGTTATTATATAAATTGTCGATTTAGACCATCTTCATTTATTTTGTTCTTTCATCTACCAGTAAATAATTCAGGTATGTAATGAGTTACAATCGTATAGAATCAACAGGTATCTTTGATGGTTGTCTATTACAAAAAAAGATGAAGAAATAGCGAAAGAGTCACAGGGAGGTGGCGGGTGATTTTCCTCTGAAATCAGCTCTGAACCTTTCTTGCATTTCTAATAGAATGAAAACATCTTTGTTACATTGCTAATAGAATGAAAACACCTTTGTTACATTGCTAATAGAATGAAAACACCTTTTATACATTGCTAATAGAATGAAAAGACCTTTTGTACATTGCTAATGGAATGAAAACACCTTTGTTACATTGCTAATAGAATGAAAAGACCTTTTGTACATTGCTAATGGAATGAAAACACCTTTGTTACATTGCTAATGGAATGAAAACACCTTTGTTACATTGCTAATAGAATGAAAACACCTTTGTTACATTGCTAATAGAATGAAAACACCTTTGTTACATTGCTAATAGAATGAAAACACCTTTGTTACATTGCTAATAGAATGAAAACACCTTTGTTACATTGCTAATAGAATGAAAACACCTTTGTTACATTGCTAATAGAATGAAAACACCTTTGTTACATTGCTAATAGAATGAAAACACCTTTGTTACATTGCTAATAGAATGAAAACACCTTTGTTACATTGCTAATAGAATGAAAACACCTTTTATACATTGCTAATAGAATGAAAAGACCTTTTGTACATTGTTAATAGAATGAAAACACCTTTGTTACATTGCTAATAGAATGAAAACACCTTTGTTACATTGCTAATAGAATGAAAACACCTTTGTTACATTGCTAATAGAATGAAAACACCTTTGTTACATTGCTAATAGAATGAAAACACCTTTATTACATTGCTAATAGAATGAAAACACCTTTGTTACATTGCTAATAGAATGAAAACACCTTTGTTACATTGCTAATAGAATGAAAACACCTTTGTTACATTGCTAATAGAATGAAAACACCTTTGTTACATTGCTAATAGAATGAAAACACCTTTGTTACATTGCTAATAGAATGAAAACACCTTTGTTACATTGCTAATAGAATGAAAACACCTTTGTTACATTGCTAATAGAATGAAAACACCTTTTATACATTGCTAATAGAATGAAAAGACCTTTTGTACATTGTTAATAGAATGAAAACACATTTTTAACATTGCTAATAGAATGAAAACACCTTTCTTACATTGCTAATAGAATGAAAACACCTTTTTTGCATTTCTAATAGAATGAAAATACCTTTATTACATTGCTAATAGAATGAAAATACCTTTATTACATTGCTAATAGAATGAAAACACCTTTTTTACATTGCTATTAGAATGAAAACACCTTTCTTACATTGCTAATAGAATGAAAACACCTTTTTTGCATTGCTAATAGAATGAAAAGACCTTTTTTACATTGCTAATAGAATGAAAAGACCTTTTTTACATTTCTAATAGAATGACAACACCTTTTGTACATTGCTAATAGAATGAAAACACCTTTCTTACATTGCTAATAGAATGAAAACACCTTTCTTACATTGCTAATAGAATGAAAACACCTTTTTTACATTGCTAATAGAATGAAAACACCTTACTTACATTGCTAATAGAATGAAAACACCTTTTTTACATTGCTAATAGAATGAAAACACCTTTCTTACATTGCTAATAGAATGAAAACACCTTTCTTACATTGCTAATAGAATGAAAACACCTTTTTTACATTGTTAATAGAATGAAAACACCTTTCTTACATTGCTAATAGAATGAAAACACCTTTTTGCATTGCTAATAGAATGAAAATACCTTTATTACATTGCTAATAGAATGAAAACACCTTTTTTACATTGCTAATAGAATGAAAACACCTTTCTTGCATTGCTAATAGAATGAAAACACCTTTCTTACATTTCTAATAGAATGAAAACACCTTTCTTACATTGCTAATAGAATGAAAAGACCATTGTTGCATTGCTAATAGAATGAAAAGACCTTTTGTACATTGCTAATAGAATGAAAACACCTTTCTTACATTTCTAATAGAATGAAAACACCTTTCTTACATTGCTAATAGAATGAAAACACCTTTCTTAGATTGCTAATAGAATGAAAACACCTTTCTTACATTGCTAATAGAATGAAAACACCTTTTTTGCATTTCTAATAGAATGAAAATACCTTTATTACATTGCTAATAGAATGAAAATACCTTTATTACATTGCTAATAGAATGAAAACACCTTTTTTACATTGCTAATAGAATGAAAACACCTTTTTTGCATTGCTAATAGAATGAAAACACCTTTCTTACATTTCTAATAGAATGAAAACACCTTTCTTACATTGCTAATAGAATGAAAACACCTTTCTTAGATTGCTAATAGAATGAAAACACCTTTCTTACATTGCTAATAGAATGAAAACACCTTTCTTACATTGCTAATAGAATGAAAACACCTTCCTTACATTGCTAATAAAATGAAAAGACCTTTTTTCACATTTCTAATAGAATGAAAACACCTTTTTTACATTGCTAATAGAATGAAAAGACCATTGTTGCATTGCTAATAGAATGAAAAGACCTTTTGTACATTGCTAATAGAATGAAAACACCTTTTTAACACTGCTAATAAAATGAAAAGACCTTTTTTTACATTTTTAATAGAATGAAAAGTCCTTTTGTACATTGCTAATAGAATGAAAACAAAAAATACCACACTGCCTTATAGAGAGAGGAGTGAAAACACGATGGTTTAGACAAGTATTTATCTCTGCAACAATAGAAAATGATAATTAAACCCCATATCAAGAATATTATATTGTTATTTCCTTCACAAATATGAACAATAAAATCAAGCTACCTGATTGGTCTAGAAAACTTTACTTTGTTCAAATTAATTGAATGTCTATCGACTAGAAATCCCTAATAGCTGCACCATTGTTGTAACTGACCACATCCTAATCCAGTGAGATGGCATGTCAGAGAGAGTGAGATTGATGGAATACTGTTAATTGAGAATAATTTAATTTGATGAAAATACTGCAGTCTGATTGGTTGATCCGCCTGGAGAAAAATTGGTTATACTTGATAACCTGGGTTGATATTGTGACGTCACCAATATATTCAGTCCCCAGACAAATTAAAAAAGTGCTACGAAATAATCGTAATTAAAATCGAGGAATAGTTAATTTTTTTTGCAAAAATTAACTTATAGGTTATAATAACCTGGTACGGAGTAGTTTATACTTTTCATAAACCGCTTCGCTATTTATTAAGCGTAAACTGTCCAACCAGGTTATATCGTATAACCTGTTCAAAAATTGGAAAATATTACTTTATGAAAAATATATAATCAAACAACGATTTTTAAATTTGTATATTTTCTAATATCGATTGAATGCCTAAGATTTACAAGGATGACTAAATCTACGAAAAATAATAAAATGATAAAAACATGGGTTGGCGGGTGGTTTATGGTGTTTAACGCCACATAATGCTGTATCGAGTATACCTCGCCTGAGCGGAAATTGAATTCACAAGGTTAGTTGTGATAGACATTGATTGCACAGGTAGTTATAAATCCAACTACCATACGATCACGACCACGACGACCCCTAAATAAAAACGTAGATATGTACTTCTCACGACGCGTTTCTGGGACAAACTTCAACAAGAACGCTCCAATCCAAACAAACATAGAATCAAATAATTTTAAAATCTTTGGGAGTAATAAAACCAGAGAGCATAAACAAGATAGTCTGAATTTGATAAGGTCACATATGACCAAGGGTGGAGAAATCTAGTTTTAATAATAATCATATTTCTAGGAACTGGAAATTACAATAATAAATATATCTTATAATCTATATCATTGCCGAATCACTGACTACTAGGCGGATGATACCTTTGGGAACTACTAATACACCTGAAGAGGTATCGACTCAGTGATAAAAGCGTATCATATTGATAAATGCATGTAAATTATATAAACTGTGCATATATTCCTATGAGATCTGTCGTAAACTCGATCTCATGAATGTTATATGTCCACCTCATAATACAATCAAGACGCTTGTATCACCTTATATTAATAGCCGTATATATAGCTTAAGTTGTATCACCTTATATTAATAGCCGTATATATAGCTTAAGTTGTATCACCTAATATTAATAGCCGTATATATAGCTTAAGTTGTATCACCTTATATTAATAGCCGTATATATAGCTTAAGTTGTAAGGTACTGACATTTTCGAAATGATAGCATTTTTGCTGTATACAGTTTACACCTACACAAGTAATATTATAAAAATTTGTAAATTCAATCAGTACACAACATGTATCAGTGTCGCCAGCGTTCCTTGACAACTACGTCACAGGAAGACGACAATTGTATTATGGGGGCGACAATTTGATTCTGAGATGGATGCCTTTTCAAGTTTTATTGTCGTCACGAAATTTATTTTCTTGATACTTATGGTCACATTTTTATTATTCACGTCGTATTGACTTGTATGAGTTGTTAGATAATCCAACTACCTAACTCATTGGTTGAATAAGAAAGGTCAATGTATATGTATAGTAATAAGAAAGGTCAATGCATATGTATAGTAATAAGAAAGGTCAATGCATATGTATAGTAATAAGAAAGGTCAATGCATATGTATAGTAATAAGAAAGGTCAATGCATATGTATAGTAATAAGAAAGGTCAATGCATATGTATAGTAATAAGAAAGGTCAATGCATATGTATAGTAATAAGAAAGGTCAATGCATATGTATAGTAATAAGAAAGGTCAATGCATATGTATAGTAATAAGAAAGGTCAATGCATATGTATAGTAATAAGAAAGGTCAATGCATATGTATAGTAATAAGAAAGGTCAATGCATATGTATAGTAATAAGAAAGGTCAATGCATATGTATAGTAATAAGAAAGGTCAATGCATATGTATAGTAATAAGAAAGGTCAATGCATATGCATAGTAATAAGAAAGGTCAATGCATATGTATAGTAATAAGAAAGGTCAATGCATATGTATAGTAATAAGAAAGGTCAATGCATATGCATAGTAATAAGAAAGGTCAATGCATATGTATAGTAATAAGAAAGGTCAATGCATATGTATAGTAATAAGAAATATATAACGTATCATTAAATCTGCCACCGGGTTTGTAACAAGAGTAACTTGCTATGTGTTAATAATGAAGCAGGACCTGATTTCCCTTCCTGACGTATGTATTCACCCCCGGTTTTTAGAGTGGTTTCTATAGCTCAATCTTTAGTTTTCTGTGTAATGTTTTGTCAATCATTGTTAGTCATTTTTGTCTTTTTTCTTTATGCCTTTGTATTGTCTGTCCTTCTTTGATTTACGGGATCTGATTTCCACTTTGATATTAAAATTGTCTTACCATCTTATCGGGGGTACAATTTAGACACGCATTTGATACCTAAATATCTAAATACTAGTATCAAAATCACATTAGACTACTAATTTACATGTATGAGGTCAGAATATTTACATGTATGAGGTCAGAATATTTTATTGTTAAGGTAAATCATACTAGATTATTAATTTGTAAACCTTGTAGAGTAAGAATATTCAATTTCGAAAACTGCATACCCACTTTCCTTTAGAAAATTATTTGTTTTGCTCATCTAATCCTAAGAGTTATGGGAGGTATTGTCATCATTTGGTGTCCGTCGTTATCGGCGTCGTCGTCCTTAACTTTTACATTCTATTTTTTTCTCTGAAACCACTGAGCCATATCAGAACAAAACTAGGTAAGGATGTTCATTGAATCATCCCTTACAAAGTTTATGTTTTGTGTTTCGTTTTTGTTGAATAGAAGTACACAAAATAAGAGGTCCACATGTGTCCATTTCCATATATATGGGCATAAATTATTTATTGTTTTGAAGATGAATTGTTTTAATGCATTCCTTAATTCCTTAAGGGAATGTTTTTTCAGAAGCATGTATAACATGTTTTTTTCAGCAATTTTTGTTTTTGACATAAAAGAGGTTAAAAGGGGAAGATGTAAAATTTGACCTTTAAGATTTTTATTCAATTTCCATGCAGTGTTTTACCAAGTGTTTATCTTTGTGAGTTATTGATGGGCCATAATTCTTCTATTTTTTTATTATTTTTTTTGGGAGGGGGGGGGGGGGGGGGGGAGATTTTATTTCGAAAAGAGGTCTAAAAGTTTGTATGTTTTTTTTATGGATTGTTATATGTACTTTCGGTAGTATGTCGACATATTTCCTCTATCTTTTACGAAAAAGCGCCCATTCTTTTTTTCTTGAAGTCCTAGTTTAATAAGTCACAATTGAACATCAGATCCTATGTAATAATGAATATATGATAAATTTTCTTAAAATTTAGAATTCATAAGTGAACACAAACTACATATGAATGAAAAGGTGAGCGATACAGCCTCTAATTTTACAGTTTTTAAAGTACACATATTTGTATTAAAATCAAAACCAACAAAAAATACAACTTTTTCTGAATTGTCCAAAAATCCAATCAACAAGTCATAGAAAGAGGAAAATACGATACATCTAACACGCATATACATGTCTGTTCACTATCCTAACTTGGTACAGACACTTCAAGAAAGTGACGGTGTTAAACTAGATATATGTGCCCATATACATATATCTGCATTTATTATCAATAATACTCTGAATAGGTCAAAACGTAGATATCAAATTTAGTGAGCATAGCGCGTTTCTGTAGTTACCTTCATCAGGTACGCTCTCAATCAAAAGAACGGAAAGCCAAATAATCTTAAAGGTAAGAAAACCAAAGGGACTATACAGGGGCGCATTTTTTAATTCGAAATCCGAATCGTGTTTCAGAATCTGGATTCCGATTCCGCATTTTATAATTAATGTCAAAATCATGATCTTAAATCATTTGAAACATTTAATATTCTCTATAGAAGCCATCTTTGAAATCATTTAAAGTGAATCACAACGTTTTTATTTCACATAAAACATGTTTCTGATTTTTAAAAAAATCTGAAACATGATTTTGCATGATTTTGTTGGACAACCAAAGTTTACAAATGTCACCTATGTCTGATGGCGGGGAATCTTGCTTTTAATATAAATGCGTATTATTTAGGAATTGTAAATTTAAATAATAGATATTTTTAATAAACCATGTCATTGCCGAAGCACACAAACTACTGGGCTATGATACCCCCGGTAACTAATAGTCCAGCATCAGAGATATCGTTACCGCCGGTAACTAATAGTCCAGCATCAGAGATATCGTTTAAGTGATAGCAATACAAACGCAGATATCAAATTTAATCAGAACGAAATAACATTAATCCAAGTACGTTGTTTTACAGACAAATATTTAAACAAAACAAAGTAGCTTACCTGTCATATTGAAAGATATCTGATTAAATGAAAGCAGTGTTTGATTTAACTCTCATATATATATACGTCTGGAAATTAAACTCAGCAGTCTTAGAATTATATATATATATATATATATATATAATTGCACAATGTATATATATAAACTTTTGAACCACAAAAATGATTAATTAACAAATACAACATGGAGAGTTCTGATGCTAGGTGAAACAATTGTCTTTTGATATTCCATGCAATAGGGGTCAATAATTATAGGTAGAGATAAAATTAGATTATCACTATTAGTTACAATGTCAATATGGCGGCAATGTACCACAGACAATGCAATGTTTGTTAAGTTAATGTATCAATATTATTCCTTCCTTCCAAATACATGTGTTTAGACAATAAAATATGCTTAAATAAAATACTGCATGATGTTTAATGGTCCATGATCGATTCAATATCATCTTTCTTTATTAAGCTGGAAATTGGACTAATTTACATGATGTATATTACAATAGAAGTATTATCTCTTATTTAGTGTTGAAATGGTATATTTTGAAGTTCATTTGTTAATTTAGTAATATAATGTCATTTATGACCACGGATATGTTTCGTTTGTCGTAGAGGCCCGGGTGGCTCAATGAGTTAGGTCGTTGGATCTAGCAACTCATACAAGCCTATCAACAATACGGCGTGGATTCGCGTTCGGATTTGTAAATTACAAAAAGGTGCACTCCACTCGCAGCTGCAAGTGACAAAGATTACCAGTTGTTTTCCCATGGTCGGTGGTTCTCTCCGGGTACTCCGGATTTCTCCACCACTAATACTGGTCGCCATGATATAGCTGAAATATTGTTGAAAGTGGCGTTAAAACACCAAAAATCAAATCAAATCAAATCCGTTTGTCGTAATCACAATGAGGTCCTTAACAACGGGTTTGTAACAAGTGTAAGACGACGGGTGGCCCATGTTGAGTAGGAACTGCTAACCCTTCTGGTATACCTGAGTTTACTCCCAGTTTTTAGTGGGGTTCTTGTAGCCCGATCTTCTGTTTTCTGTGTAAAGCTTTTCTATGTCAGTTAAGTCGTTTATAGTGTGTTTATTGGTTAAGGAACCCGGAGCACCCGGAGAAAACCACCGACCTGCCGCAAGTCAATGACAAATTTTATCACATAATGTTGTGTCAGGTACATCTTGCCATGAGCGGGATTCTAACTCACAACTTTAGTGGTGATAGGCACTGATTGCATAGGTAGTTGTCAATTCAAATACCATGCGATCACGACCACGACGGGCCACCCCACTTTAATTGTATAACGTACGGACAGTCACCACTTTGTTAATGTAATGTCACTTCAGACGTTATTATACAATTAATGACTTTCAATGAGGTGGATACAAGGATTTATTAATCCAATAATATTATGTTTACCGAGACCAGAGGCCGAGGTAGATATATTATTCTTGGGTTAATAAGTAATTACTAAGAACGCATCTGATTAGTCGATGACAAAACTTAACCCGATGATGATTGGCTACTACTTTTAAGATAATTGGGAAACACCATTTCTATTTTAAGGTGTCTGGAGAAGCGTTGGAATGTTGTGTTCAACTCTCGAGACTTTTTGCGCGTTGAATATAATGTTTTATCAAAGAACATTACCAGGGACGTCAGCCAATCAGAAAAGACATGATCTGAAGTCATATAATAATATGCAATTATTGACTTTTGTTGAGGTTAATATAATGATTTATCGTTCCAAGATATATAATATATACCGAGGACGAAGTCAAGGTAAATATCATATATCTTTGAATGAGTGAGTGAGTGATTGTTGCTTAGTATCAATGCAGCAATTTTTCAACTATATCATGGCGGGAACAAGTTAATTTTCAATGAGATGATGATGAGGTACTAAACCAACACGCTTAGTTGGATTTTCATAGTGCTAGCTCACTGAAACAGCAGTCCGCGGATAGACATGTCGCCCTACTCGGACACACTATCCTGATTCCGAGCAAGCCAGTCTTTGCCTTTTCTCCTTAATGCTGCGTACTTAGCGGAGAAGCAACATATACCAATTTAATAGTTTTTGGTTTGACCCGACCGGGGCTTGAACCCACTATCTACCGCACTTTATCATATATCTTTGAATAATACAAATGTAGATACTAACATTAATCGAAATGAAAGTCAGCAATTGTTTTATTATATGAAACTGTTATTAGTGTCCTCTGAGTTATGTTTTATAAATTAGAATTAAACACAACATGTGTTTTTGTTAATTTTAATGGTAACAAGAAAGATTAAAACAAATTCACCTTTTCACATCAATATATCAGCAGATTGATTTTATCTATAATTGACATTGTAATTGAAGGTAACATTTGCACAGTTGCTGATGAATGGCAAATCTTCAAATTCTCCACAGCCTCTTCTAGAACGATCTAAATTAATCCTGGCGGAAATTGAAGGCTTAAACAGTATTCGTGAATTTCTATCAAGAAAATATATCATGTTTTTTGCCAATCAGAAAAAAGAAATATTAATAGTCATATAATAAAATGTAATACACTTTGTAATATAATGCCAGTTCAGAGGTTATAATACAATTATTGACTTCTGTTGAGGTTGATAGAGGGATGTATTATACTTTATTCAAATTTCTTTGATTATTCGGCAATTTCATTGGTAAATGTAGATGTGGTATTTTTCTCTAACTTTTCGTAACCCCTCCCACCAAAGCAGAGGGTGGTATTGCAAGGATATACCACATCCCGCAATACCACCCTCCGAAGGGCATTCAGTATAATATAAAACATACTGCCTTTGGTCGAGGGTGTTACGATAGATTACCACACTCAGAAAAAATATCACCCTCGACTTCGTCTCGGGTGATATTGTTTCTTGTTGTGGTAATCTACCGTAACACCCTCAACTAAAGGCAGTATGTTTATACTATCGTTCCAAGATATATGATATTTACCGAGGCCGAAAGAGAACAAAAGGGCCTAAATAGAATAAACAAAACCGGCTATGACTACCTATGAGCGGAGGGAGGAGAACTTTAGCCATGATCACAAATAGAATTTGAATATGAATTTGAATATTGGTGCTTAACGTCACTTTCAGCAATATTTCAGCTATATCATATCGACCAGTTTTAGTGGTGGAGGAAGCCGGAGTACCCGGAGAGAACCACCGACCCATGGCAAGCAACTGGTAAACTTTATCACTTGCGGCTGCGAGTCGAGTGCACCCTTTTTTTATTATTTGCAAAGCTGGGCGCGAACCCACGCCGTATTTATCACAAATAGAACATCATTCAATTTGTTGTTGCAAAATTGTAAAGTCACTATATTTTGCATGTTTATACTACTTTTAAAAACTACCCTTTTCAAAGTTGATTTGTTTATCATTGCCTTCCATGTATCATATTATTGATTATTAAGAAATATTTCGTAAATGTCTTATGTATTCTTATTGATTATGAAACCTAAGTTTAACCAGTGATGAGTAACAATTATACCAATATCAGCAAAACGAACAATCACTTCTCACCTTAACTGACTGAACTAAAATAGCCCACAACATATGACGTTGGAAATCAAGGGAATGACTTGGGTTAGGGTGATTGTGTTTAACGCCACTTTCAACAATATTTCATTTATATCGAGGCGATCAGTTTTATTGGTGAAGGAAACCGGAGTACCCAGAGAAAATCACCGACCTGTCGTAAGTCACTGACAAACTTTATCACATAATGTTGTGTCGAGGACGCAACGCCATGAGTGAGTGATACCCACTGATTGCATAGGTACTTGTTAATCCAACTACCATACGTACACGATTACGGCGGCCCCTGTCAATGCTTATGACAGGCATAAAATGTGCCATGGTTAAACCGGCAAATGGAATCCCAACACCCCGCCCTATAGCTTTTGATAACTGAGAATTGGTGAATAAGTAACGTCAAAATTCTAGACACAATTTTTTACTCGCTGTAGCAACGATAAAATTAGACTTTGACCAGGACATTTCTTACTATTCTAGTATTAGTATTTTCCTATAACTGAGTTATAACATGTCATGTTGCAAAGTTTCTTTTCAAGCGTCTTCTGATATTTAAAGAGTCTTCCAATATTTAAAGCGTCTTCTGATATTTAATGCGTCTTCTGATATTTAAAGTGTCTTCCTATATTTAAAGTGTCTTCCTATATTTAAAGTGCCTTCCTATATTTAAAGAATCTTCCAATATTTAAAGCGTCTTCTGATATTTAAAGTGTCTTCCTATATTTAATTGTCTTCCTATATTTAAAGTGTCTTCCTATATTTAAAGTGCCTTCCTATATTTAAAGCGTCTTCCAATATTTAAAGCGTCTTCTGATATTTAAAGCGTTTTCCTATATTTAAAGTGTCTTCTGATATGTAAAATGTCTTCTGATATTTAAAGTGTCTTCCGATATTTCAGGCGTCTTCCTATATTTAAAGTGTCTTCCTATATTTAAAGTGTTTTCCGATATTTCAGGCGTCTTCCTATTTTTAAAGTGTCTTCCTATATTTAAAGTGTCTTCCTATATTTAAAATGTCTTCTGATATTTAAATTGTCTTCTGATATTTAATGTGTCTTCCTATATTTAAAGTGTCTTCCGATATTTAAAGTCTTTTCCGATATTTCAGGCGTCTTCCGAATGTTTATTTATGAATTGTTTACTGATCATTCTTTGGACCATTTACAGTAAGCACACAAATAAGAACTAGTTAACAATAGAGATAGTAACATGTTAATTGATTCTAAGTCAAGGGTTGTTGTGTATTATGTACATATCTTATTGAATTTCTTTAGCAGAAAAATGTAATCGACTAATTGATTAGGAACATGTAGTTCATGCCAAAATTTGTAGGTTTTAGTACAGCTAATAGTGCAGCGCCCTCTGTACAGTGTTGCCCTAGGTAGAGCGACTGTACTAAGTGGAATCTAGCGACTGGATTCTTAGGACGGATGTGGATTTATGTTCCATTATTCCTACACCATTTTAATACAAGGGATCGGAATGACTAATTGTTTACAGATAGTTTTAATAATTACTGGGTTATTTCTTGAAACACAAGGTAAAACAAAAAACCTAATTCTTTATACATTTTCTAATTTATGATGAAATATTTTTCACTTTTTACTAAATTCTGGGCCAACTTGATATTTATTTGATAATCGAACGCTCCATATGTTCCTGCTGGTATCATCTGAACTATTGTCTATTCTAACCCGTTGAGATCTCTTCAAACTTTTAATAAGCCATTTTAGTCTTCTCAAAATCTAATTACATGGAAATGATTGCTGAATTATTTATTATTATTGTTTTTGTTGTGTTTTTAATTTGTTTGTTTGTTTGTTTTTATTGTTTGTTTGTTTGTTTTTATTGTTTGTTTGTTTTTTTGCTGCTGTTGTATTTTATTTTATTTTGATTGGCAACCCTCTAACGTGGGTAATAACATTCCGTATATATATGATTATATCATGCAAACATTCTCACTCTCATTGCACTCTCCTTTCAAATGTCAGGCGGTGCTATAATTACAATGTCTTATCAAATACCAGGCGGTGCTATGATTACAATGTCTTATCAAATACCAGGGGGTGCTATAATTACAATGTCTTATCAAATACCAGGCGGTGCTATAATTTCACTGTCATGTCAAATGTCAGGCGGTGCTATAATTACAATATATTATCAAATACCAGGCGGTGCTATAATTTCACTGTCATATCAAATGTCAGGCGGTGCTATAATTACAATGTCTTATCAAATACCAGGGGGTGCTATAATTACAATGTCTTATCAAATATCAGGCGGTGCTATAATTTCACTGTCATGTCAAATGTCAGACGGTGCTATAATTACAATATATTATCAAATACCAGGCGGTGCTATAATTTCACTGTCATATCAAATGTCAGGCGGTGCTATAATTACAATGTCTTATCAAATACCAGGGGGTGCTATAATTACAAAGTCTTATCAAATACCAGGCGGTGCTATAATTTCACTGTCATGTCAAATGTCAGGCGATACTATAATTTGAATGTCCTATCAAATGTCAGACGGCTATAATTTTGACAAATCGTAAAACAATAATAAATCTGTACTGAGTTAATATAATTCAAGACGATGTCGTAAATACTTCTCAGAGCAGGTCATTCCAGTTTCCGACAAATGAAAATCTACATAGATAAAGTGCACATGAAACCTGTATAAGTCGTACCACATTGAAACCAGCTGGTGTGTCCTGAATAGACAGATTTTCGGTTAATACGGGTGAACTTAACGGATTTCTTTGAGACTTTATTCAAAGTTCGGATTTATACAGGATTTCGCTTAAGGCTGTATGCGCTTTTAGCATATGGTTCCTTCATAAATAGTACACGAAACTGAAGTAAACAGATACATTGGGAAAACATATTTAAACTATGTGTTGTCCATGAGCAGTGACATTTTTTAAAATCATTCGGAAGCTATATGTGTTCTTTCGAAACCTCAGGGTGTTTAACGCCACTTTCAACAATATTTCAGTTATATTGTGGCGGTTAGTTTTATTGGTGCAGGTAAACGAAGTACCTGGAGAAAACCACCGACCTGTCGCAAGTCACTGACAAACTTTATCACATAATATTGTACACCTCTCCCTGATCGAAATTCGAACTCACAACATCAGTGGTGATAGGCACGGATTGCATAGGTAGTTGTAAATCCAACTACCATACGATCACGACCACGACGTTTCCTGACATATAGATAGATGTCTGTTAGATGTTGGCGAATCGCCATAAAACCGCTTGGTGTAATCGGTACCAACAATAAAACCCAATTCCCCATGTATAATATGGTGTTGCTACGGAATGTATTCATATTTTAAATGTAATCTGGAAGCCTGGGTATAAAGATAGGACAAAGTTTCACAGCTATGTGTGTATGCCTTCCGATAAGGTTTTTCTAGATGATAAAGAACTCACCCTCAGCATGGCACGTGCACGAGTTGCTCGTGTTTGCAGATTGTCACGCGCTTCCCACATAGAATACAACTCATATCAGCTCCTAAAGGGTAGCAGTTTGTCTAGAGTGATGGTTGGTTTCCAGTTACAAGACACACAATTATCATCACAGCGCATCTCTCATCTTCCATACACATCTCCCATTAACCATGTGGCAAGCAAATCACCCGTCAATAGGCATTACTATTTCACACATTAACAGTTTCGCGAAGATTTAATATATTATGTATAATATTCAAAATTATAAAATTCTTTATAATAACATAATAACACTGTTTGTCCGATTGCATGTGAGGGTTGACATTGTACTAACATGTGAGTGTTGACATTGTACTAACATGTGAGGGTTGACATTGTACTAATATGTGAGGGTTGACATTGTACTAACATGTGAGGGTTGACATTGTACTAATATGTGAGGGTTGACATTGTACTAACATGTGAGTGTTGACATTGTTTTAACATGTGAGTGTTGACATTGTACTAACATGTGAGGGTTGACATTGTACTAATATGTGAGGGTTGACATTGTACTAATATGTGAGGGTTGACATTGTATTAATATGTGAGGGTTGACATTGTACTAACATGTGAGGGTTGACATTGTACTAATATGTGAGGGTTGACATTGTACTAATATGTGAAGGTTGACATTGTACTAACATGTGAGGGTTGACATTGTACTAACATGTGAGGGTTGACATTGTACTAATATGTGAGAGTTGACATTGTACTAACATGTAAGGGTTGACATTGTACTAACATGTAAGGGTTGACATTGTACTAACATGTGAGGGTTGACATTGTACTAATATGTGAGGGTTGACATTGTACTAATATGTGAGGGTTGACATTGTACTAACATGTGAGTGTTGACATTGTACTAACATGTGAGGGTTGACATTGTACTAACATGTAAGTGTTGACATTGTACTAACATGTGAGTGTTGACATTGTACTAACATGTGAGTGTTGACATTGTACTAACATGTGAGGGTTGACATTGTACTAACATGTAAGTGTTGACATTGTACTAACATGTGAGGGTTGACATTGTACTAACATGTGAGGGTCGACATTGTACTAACATGTGAGTGTTGACATTGTACTAACATGTGAGGGTTGACATTGTACTAACATGTGAGGGTTGACATTGTACTAACATGTGAGTGTTGACATTGTACTAACATGTTAGGGTTGACATTGTACTAACATGTGAGGGTTGACATTGTACTAACATGTTAGGGTTGACATTGTACTAACATGTGAGGGTTGACATTGTACTAACATGTTAGGGTTGACATTGTACTAACATGTTAGGGTTGACATTGTACTAACATGTGAGGGTTGACATTGTACTAACATGTTAGGGTTGACATTGTACTAACATGTGAGGGTTGACATTGTACTAACATGTGAGGGTTGACATTGTACTAACATGTGAGTGTTGACATTGTACTAACATGTGAGTGTTGACATTGTACTAACATGTTAGGGTTGACAATGTACTAATATGTGAGGGTTGACATTGTACTAATATGTGAGGGTTGACATTGTACTAACATGTGAGGGTTGACATTGTACTAATATGTGAGGGTTGACATTGTACTAATATGTGAGGGTTGACATTGTACTAATATGTCAGTGTTGACATTGTACTAATATGTGAGGGTTGACATTGTACTAACATATAAGGGTTGACATTGTACTAACATGTGAGTGTTGACATTGTACTAACATGTGAGGGTTGACATTGTACTAACATGTGAGGGTTGACATTGTACTAACATGTGAGTGTTGACATTGTACTAACATGTAAGGGTTGACATTGTACTAACATGTGAGTGTTGACATTGTACTAACATGTGAGGGTTGACATTGTACTAACATGTAAGGGTTGACATTGTACTAACATGTAAGTGTTGACATTGTACTAACATGTGAGTGTTGACATTGTACTAATATGTGAGGGTTGACATTGTACTAACATGTAAGTGTTGACATTGTACTAACATGTAAGTGTTGACATTGTACTAACATGTGAGGGTTGACATTGTACTAACATGTAAGTGTTGACATTGTACTAACATGTAAGTGTTGACATTGTACTAACATGTAAGGGTTGACATTGTACTAACATGTAAGTGTTGACATTGTACTAACATGTGAGGGTTGACATTGTACTAACATGTAAGTGTTGACATTGTACTAACATGTTAGGGTTGACATTGTACTAACATGTGAGGGTTGACATTGTACTAACATGTGAGTGTTGACATTGTACTAACATGTAAGTGTTGACATTGTACTAACATGTGAGTGTTGACAATGTACTAACATGTAAGGGTTGACATTGTACTAACATGTGAGGGTTGACAATGTACTAACATGTAAGTGTTGACATTGTACTAACATGTGAGGGTTGACATTGTACTAACATGTTAGGGTTGACATTGTACTAACATGTGAGGGTCGACATTGTACTAACATGTGAGGGTTGACATTGTACTAACATGTGAGTGTTGACATTGTACTAACATGTAAGTGTTGACATTGTACTAACATGTGAGTGTTGACATTGTACTAACATGTGAGTGTTGACATTGTACTAACATGTAAGTGTTGACATTGTACTAACATGTGAGTGTTGACAATGTACTAACATGTGAGTGTTGACATTGTACTAACATGTGAGGGTTGACATTGTACTAACATGTAAGGGTTGACATTGTACTAACATGTAAGTGTTGACATTGTACTAACATGTAAGTGTTGACATTGTACTAACATGTGAGGGTTGACATTGTACTAACATGTTAGGGTTGACATTGTACTAACATGTGAGGGTCGACATTGTACTAACATATGAGGGTTGACATTGTACTAACATGTGAGTGTTGACATTGTACTAACATGTAAGTGTTGACATTGTACTAACATGTAAGTGTTGACATTGTACTAACATGTGAGGGTTGACATTGTACTAACATGTTAGGGTTGACATTGTACTAACATGTGAGGGTTGACATTGTACTAACATGTGAGGGTTGACATTGTACTAACATGTGAGTGTTGACATTGTACTAACATGTGAGGGTTGACATTGTACTAATATGTGAGGGTTGACATTGTACTAATATGTGAGGGTTGACATTGTACTAACATGTTAGGGTTGACATTGTACTAACATGTGAGGGTTGACATTGTACTAACATGTGAGGGTTGACATTGTACTAACATGTGAGGGTTGACATTGTACTAACATGTAAGGGTTGACATTGTACTAACATGTGAGGGTTGACATTGTACTAACATGTAAGGGTTGACATTGTACTAACATGTGAGGGTCGACATTGTACTAACATGTGAGGGTTGACATTGTACTAACATGTGAGTGTTGACATTGTACTAACATGTGAGGGTCGACATTGTACTAACATGTGAGGGTTGACATTGTACTAACATGTGAGTGTTGACATTGTACTAACATGTAAGTGTTGACATTGTACTAACATGTAAGTGTTGACATTGTACTAACATGTGAGGGTTGACATTGTACTAACATGTTAGGGTTGACATTGTACTAACATGTGAGGGTTGACATTGTACTAACATGTGAGGGTTGACATTGTACTAACATGTGAGTGTTGACATTGTACTAACATGTGAGGGTTGACATTGTACTAATATGTGAGGGTTGACATTGTACTAATATGTGAGGGTTGACATTGTACTAACATGTTAGGGTTGACATTGTACTAACATGTGAGGGTCGACATTGTACTAACATGTGAGGGTTGACATTGTACTAACATGTGAGTGTTGACATTGTACTAACATGTAAGTGTTGACATTGTACTAACATGTAAGTGTTGACATTGTACTAACATGTGAGGGTTGACATTGTACTAACATGTTAGGGTTGACATTGTACTAACATGTGAGGGTTGACATTGTACTAACATGTGAGGGTTGACATTGTACTAACATGTGAGTGTTGACATTGTACTAACATGTGAGGGTTGACATTGTACTAATATGTGAGGGTTGACATTGTACTAATATGTGAGGGTTGACATTGTACTAACATGTTAGGGTTGACATTGTACTAACATGTGAGGGTTGACATTGTACTAACATGTGAGGGTTGACATTGTACTAACATGTGAGGGTTGACATTGTACTAACATGTAAGGGTTGACATTGTACTAACATGTGAGGGTTGACATTGTACTAACATGTAAGGGTTGACATTGTACTAACATGTGAGGGTTGACATTGTACTAACATGTAAGGGTTGACATTGTACTAACATGTGAGTGTTGACATTGTACTAACATGTGAGGGTTGACATTGTACTAACATGTGAGTGTTGACATTGTACTAACATGTGAGTGTTGACATTGTACTAACATGTTAGGGTTGACAATGTACTAATATTTGAGGGTTGACATTGTACTAATATGTGAGGGTTGACATTGTACTAACATGTGAGGGTTGACATTGTACTAATATGTGAGGGTTGACATTGTACTAATATGTGAGGGTTGACATTGTACTAATATGTCAGTGTTGACATTGTACTAATATGTGAGGGTTGACATTGTACTAACATATAAGGGTTGACATTGTACTAACATGTGAGTGTTGACATTGTACTAACATGTGAGGGTTGACATTGTACTAACATGTGAGGGTTGACATTGTACTAACATGTGAGTGTTGACATTGTACTAACATGTGAGTGTTGACATTGTACTAACATGTGAGGGTTGACAATGTACTAATATGTGAGGGTTGACATTGTACTAACATGTGAGTGTTGACATTGTACTAACATGTGAGTGTTGACATTGTACTAACATGTAAGTGTTGACATTGTACTAACATGTTAGGGTTGACAATGTACTAATATGTGAGGGTTGACATTGTACTAATATGTGAGGGTTGACATTGTACTAACATGTTAGGGTTGACATTGTACTAACATGTGAGGGTTGACATTGTACTAACATGTGAGGGTTGACATTGTACTAACATGTGAGGGTTGACATTGTACTAACATGTAAGGGTTGACATTGTACTAACATGTGAGGGTTGACATTGTACTAACATGTGAGGGTTGACATTGTACTAACATGTAAGGGTTGACATTGTACTAACATGTGAGGGTTGACATTGTACTAACATGTGAGTGTTGACATTGTACTAACATGTGAGTGTTGACATTGTACTAACATGTGAGGGTTGACATTGTACTAACATGTGAGTGTTGACATTGTACTAATATGTGAGGGTTGACATTGTACTAACATGTTAGGGTTGACATTGTACTAATATGTGAGGGTTGACATTGTACTAATATGTGAGGGTTGACATTATACTAACATGTGAGGGTTGACATTGTACTAATATGTGAGGGTTGACATTGTACTAATATGTGAGGGTTGACATTGTACTAATATGTGAGGGTTGACATTGTACTAATATGTGAGGGTTGACATTGTACTAACATGTAAGGGTTGACATTGTACTAACATGTGAGTGTTGACATTGTACTAACATGTGAGGGTTGACATTGTACTAATATATGACGGTTGACATTGTACTAACATGTGAGGGTTGACATTGTACTAACATGTGAGGGTTGACATTGTACTAATATGTGAGGGTTGACATTGTACTAATATGTGAGGGTTGACATTGTACTAATATGTGAGGGTTGACATTGTACTAATATGTGAGGGTTGACATTGTACTAACATGTAAGGGTTGACATTGTACTAACATGTGAGGGTTGACATTGTACTAACATGTGAGGGTTGACATTGTACTAACATGTGAGGGTTGACATTGTACTAACATGTGAGGGTTGACATTGTACTAACATGTGAGTGTTGACATTGTACTAACATGTGAGGGTTGACATTGTACTAATATGTGAGAGTTGACATTGTACTAACATGTGAGGGTTGACATTGTACTAACATGTGAGTGTTGACATTGTACTAACATGTGAGTGTTGACATTGTACTAACATGTGAGGGTTGACATTGTACTAACATGTGAGTGTTGCCATTGTACTAACATGTTAGGGTTGACATTGTACTAATATGTGAGGGTTGACATTGTACTAATATGTGAGGGTTGACATTGTACTAACATGTGAGGGTTGACATTGTACTAATATGTGAGGGTTGACATTGTACTAACATGTGAGAGTTGACATTGTACTAACATGTGAGTGTTGACATTGTACTAACATGTAAGGGTTGACATTGTACTAACATGTGAGTGTTGACATTGTACTAACATGTGAGGGTTGACATTGTACTAATATGTGAGGGTTGACATTGTACTAACATGTGAGGGTTGACATTGTAATAACATGTGAGGGTTGACATTGTACTAACATGTGAGGGTTGACATTGTACTAACATGTGAGGGTTGACATTGTACTAACATGTGAGGGTTGACATTGTACTAATATTGAGGGTTGACATTGTACTAACATGTGAGGGTTGACATTGTACTAACATGTGAGGGTTGACATTGTACTAATATGTGAGGGTTGACATTGTACTAATATGTGAGGGTTGACATTGTACTAATATGTGAGGGTTGACATTGTACTAATATGTGAGGGTTGACATTGTACTAACTTGTAAGGGTTGACATTGTACTAACATGTGAGGGTTGACATTGTACTAACATGTGAGGGTTGACATTGTACTAACATGTGAGGGTTGACATTGTACTAACATGTGAGGGTTGACATTGTACTAACATGTGAGTGTTGACATTGTACTAACATGTGAGGGTTGACATTGTACTAATATGTGAGAGTTGACATTGTACTAACATGTGAGGGTTGACATTGTACTAACATGTGGGTGTTGACATTGTACTAACATGGGAGTGTTGACATTGTACTAATATGTGAGGGTTGACATTGTACTAACATGTAAGGGTTGACATTGTACTAACATGTGAGGGTTGACATTGTACTAACATGTGAGGGTTGACATTGTACTAACATGTGAGGGTTGACATTGTACTAACATGTGAGTGTTGACATTGTACTAAAATGTGAGCGTTGATATTGTACTAACATGTTAGGGTTGACATTGTACTAATATGTGAGGGTTGACATTGTACTAATATGTGAGTGTTGACATTGTACTAACATGTGAGGGTTGACATTGTACTAATATGTGAGGGTTGACATTGTACTAATATGTGAGGGTTGACATTGTACTAACATGTGAGTGTTGACATTGTACTAATATGTGAGTGTTGACATTGTACTAATATGTGAGGGTTGACATTGTACTAATATGTGAGTGTTGACATTGTACTAACATGTGAGGGTTGACATTGTACTAATATGTGAGGGTTGACATTGTACTAATATGTGAGGGTTGACATTGTACTAACATGTGAGTGTTGACATTGTACTAACATGTGAGGGTTGACATTGTACTAACATGTAAGGGTTGACATTGTACTAATATGTGAGGGTTGACATTGTACTAACATGTAAGTGTTGACATTGTACTAACATGTAAGGGTTGACATTGTACTAACATGTAAGGGTTGACATTGTACTAACATGTTAGGGTTGACATTGTACTAACATGTAAGGGTTGACATTGTACTAACATGTGAGTGTTGACATTGTACTAACATGTAAGGGTTGACATTGTACTAATATGTGAGTGTTGACATTGTACTAACATGTGAGTGTTGACATTGTACTAACATGTAAGGGTTGACATTGTACTAACATGTGAGGGTTGACATTGTACTAATATGTGAGGGTTGACATTGTACTAACATGTGAGTGTTGACATTGTACTAACATGTGAATGTTGACATTGTACTAACATGTGAGGGTTGACATTGTACTAACATGTTAGGGTTGACATTGTACTAACATGTAAGGGTTGACATTGTACTAACATGTTAGGGTTGACATTGTACTAACATGTAAGGGTTGACATTGTACTAATATGTGAGTGTTGACATTGTACTAACATGTGAGTGTTGACATTGTACTAACATGTAAGGGTTGACATTGTACTAACATGTGAGGGTTGACATTGTACTAATATGTGAGGGTTGACATTGTACTAACATGTGAGTGTTGACATTGTACTAACATGTGAATGTTGACATTGTACTAACATGTGAGGGTTGACATTGTACTAACATGTGAGGGTTGAAATTGTACTAATATGTGAGGGTTGACATTGTACTAACATGTGAGGGTTGACATTATACTAACATGTGAGGGTTGACATTGTACTAACATGTGAGTGTTGACATTATACTAATATGTGAGAGTTGACATTGTACTAACATGTGAGGGTTGACATTGTACTAGCATGTGAGGGTTGACATTGTACTAATATGTGAGTGTTGACATTGTACTAACATGTGAGGGTTGACATTGTACTAATATGTGAGGGTTGACATTGTACTAACATGTGAGTGTTGACATTGTACTAACATGTGAGTGTTGACATTGTACTAATATGTGAGGGTTGACATTGTACTAACATGTGAGGGTTGACATTGTACTAATATGTGACGGTTGACATTGTAGTAACATGTGAGGGTTGACATTGTACTAATATGTGAGGGTTGACATTGTACTAATATGTGAGGGTTGACATTATACTAACATGTGAGGGTTGACATTGTACTAATATGTGAGGGTTGACATTGTACTAACATGTGAGGGTTGACATTGTACTAATATGTGAGGGTTGACATTGTACTAACATGTGAGGGTTGACATTGTACTAATATTTGAGGGTTGACATTGTATTAATATGTGAGGGTTGACATTGTACTAACATGTGAGGGTTGACATTGTACTAATATGTGAGGGTTGACATTGTACTAACATGTAAGGGTTGACATTGTACTAACATGTGAGGGTTGACATTGTACTAACATGTGAGTGTTGACATTGTACTAACATGTGAGTGTTGACATTGTACTAACATGTGAGGGTTGACATTGTACTAACATGTGAGTGTTGACATTGTACTAATATGTGAGGGTTGACATTGTACTAACATGTTAGGGTTGACATTGTACTAATATGTGAGGGTTGACATTGTACTAATATGTGAGGGTTGACATTGTACTAACATGTGAGGGTTGACATTGTACTAATATGTGAGGGTTGACATTGTACTAGTATGTGAGGGTTGACATTGTACTAACATGTGAGGGTTGACATTGTACTAATATGTGAGGGTTGACATTGTACTAACATGTAAGGGTTGACATTGTACTAACATGTGAGTGTTGACATTGTACTAACATGTGAGGGTTGACATTGTACTAATATATGACGGTTGACATTGTACTAACATGTGAGGGTTGACATTGTACTAACATGTGAGGGTTGACATTGTACTAATATGTGAGGGTTGACATTGTACTAATATGTGAGGGTTGACATTGTATTAATATGTGAGGGTTGACATTGTACTAATATGTGAGGGTTGACATTGTACTAACATGTAAGGGTTGACATTGTACTAACATGTGAGGGTTGACATTGTACTAATATGTGAGGGTTGACATTGTACTAACATGTGAGGGTTGACATTGTACTAACATGTGAGGGTTGACATTGTACTAACATGTGAGGGTTGACATTGTACTAACATGTGAGGGTTGACATTGTACTAACATGTGAGTGTTGACATTGTACTAACATGTGAGGGTTGACATTGTACTAATATGTGAGAGTTGACATTGTACTAACATGTGAGGGTTGACATTGTACTAACATGTGAGTGTTGACATTGTACTAACATGTGAGTGTTGACATTGTACTAACATGTGAGGGTTGACATTGTACTAACATGTGAGTGTTGCCATTGTACTAACATGTTAGGGTTGACATTGTACTAATATGTGAGGGTTGACATTGTACTAATATGTGATGGTTGACATTGTACTAACATATGAGGGTTGACATTGTACTAACATGTGAGGGTTGATATTGTACTAACATGTGAGGGTTGACATTGTACTAACATGTAAGGGTTGACATTGTACTAACATGTGAGTGTTGACATTGTACTAACATGTGAGGGTTGACATTGTACTAATATATGAGGGTTGACATTGTACTAACATGTGAGGGTTGACATTGTACTAACATGTGAGGGTTGACATTGTACTAATATGTGAGGGTTGACATTGTACTAATATGTGAGGGTTGACATTGTACTAATATGTGAGGGTTGACATTGTACTAATATGTGAGGGTTGACATTGTACTAACAGGTAAGGGTTGACATTGTACTAACATGTGAGGGTTGACATTGTACTAACATGTGAGGGTTGACATTGTACTAACATGTGAGGGTTGACATTGTACTAACATGTGAGGGTTGACATTGTACTAACATGTGAGTGTTGACATTGTACTAACATGTGAGGGTTGACATTGTACTAATATGTGAGAGTTGACATTGTACTAACATGTGAGGGTTGACATTGTACTAACATGTGGGTTTTGACATTGTACTAACATGTGAGGGTTGACATTGTACTAATATGTGAGGGTTGACATTGTACTAACATGTAAGGGTTGACATTGTACTAACATGTTAGGGTTGACATTGTACTAACATGTGAGGGTTGACATTGTACTAACATGTGAGGGTTGACATTGTACTAACATGTGAGTGTTGACATTGTACTAATATGTGAGGGTTGACATTGTACTAACATGTTAGGGTTGACATTGTACTAATATGTGAGGGTTGACATTGTACTAATATGTGAGTGTTGACATTGTACTAACATGTTAGGATTGACATTGTACTAATATGTGAGGGTTGACATTGTACTAATATGTGAGGGTTGACATTGTACTAACATGTGAGGGTTGACATTGTACTAATATGTGAGGGTTGACATTGTACTAATATGTGAGGGTTGACATTGTACTAATATGTGAGGGTTGACATTGTACTAATATGTGAGGGTTGACATTGTACTAACATGTAAGGGTTGACATTGTACTAACATGTGAGTGTTGACATTGTACTAACATGTGAGTGTTGACATTGTACTAACATGTGAGGGTTGACATTGTACTAATATGTGAGTGTTGACATTGTACTAACATGTGAGGGTTGACATTGTACTAACATGTGAGGGTTGACATTGTACTAACATGTAAGGGTTGACATTGTACTAACATGTGAGGGTTGACATTGTACTAACATGTGAGTGTTGACATTGTACTAACATGTGAGGGTTGACATTGTACTAACATGTAAGGGTTGACATTGTACTAACATGTGAGGGTTGACATTGTACTAACATGTAAGGGTTGACATTGTACTAACATGTGAGGGTTGACATTGTACTAACATGTGAGGGTTGACATTGTACTAACATGTGAGTGTTGACATTGTACTAACATGTGAGGGTTGACATTGTACTAACATGTGAGGGTTGACATTGTACTAACATGTAAGGGTTGACATTGTACTAATATGTGAGGGTTGACATTGTACTAACATGTAAGGGTTGACATTGTACTAACATGTGAGTGTTGACATTGTACTAACATGTGAGGGTTGACATTGTACTAACATGTGAGGGTTGACATTGTACTAATATGTGAGGGTTGACATTGTACTAACATGTGAGTGTTGACATTGTACTAACATGTGAGGGTTGACATTGTACTAATATGTGAGGGTTGACATTGTACTAACATGTGAGTGTTGACATTGTACTAACATGTGAGGGTTGACATTGTACTAATATGTGAGGGTTGACATTGTACTAATATGTGAGGGTTGACATTGTACTAACATGTGAGTGTTGACATTGTACTAACATGTGAGGGTTGACATTGTACTAATATGTGAGGGTTGACATTGTACTAACATGTGAGTGTTGACATTGTACTAACATGTGAGGGTTGACATTGTACTAATATGTGAGGGTTGACATTGTACTAACATGTGAGTGTTGACATTGTACTAACATGTGAGGGTTGACATTGTACTAATATGTAAGGGTTGACATTGTACTAACATGTAAGTGTTGACATTGTACTAATATGTGAGGGTTGACATTGTACTAACATGTGAGGGTTGACATTGTACTAACATGTGAGGGTTGACATTGTACTAACATGTGAGGGTTGACATTGTACTAATATGTGAGGGTTGACATTGTACTAATATGTGAGGGTTGACATTGTACTAACATGTAAGGGTTGACAATGTACTAACATGTGAGTGTTGACATTGTACTAACATGTGAGGGTTGACATTGTACTAATATGTGAGGGTTGACATTGTACTAATATGTGAGGGTTGACATTGTACTAACATGTAAGGGTTGACAATGTACTAACATGTGAGTGTTGACATTGTACTAACATGTGAGGGTTGACATTGTACTAATATGTGAGGGTTGACATTGTACTAACATGTGAGGGTTGACATTGTACTAATATGTGAGGGTTGACATTGTACTAACATGTGAGGGTTGACATTGTACTAATATGTGAGTGTTGACATTGTACTAACATGTGAGTGTTGACATTGTACTTACATGTGAGTGTTGACATTGTACTAACATGTGAGTGTTGACATTGTACTAACATGTAAGTGTTGACATTGTACTAATATGTGAGTGTTGACATTATACTAACATGTGAGGGTTGACATTGTACTAACATGTAAGGGTTGACATTGTACTAATATGTGAGGGTTGACATTGTACTAACATGTAAGGGTTGACAATGTACTAACATGTGAGTGTTGACATTGTACTAATATGTGAGGGTTGACATTGTACTAACATGTGAGGGTTGACATTGTACTAATATGTAAGGGTTGACATTGTACTAACATGTAAGGGTTGACATTGTACTAACATGTAAGGGTTGACATTGTACTAACATGTAAGGGTTGACATTGTACTAACATGTGAGGGTTGACATTGTACTAACATGTAAGGGTTGACATTGTACTAATATGTGAGGGTTGACATTGTACTAACATGTGAGGGTTGACATTGTACTAACATGTAAGGGTTGACATTGTACTAACATGTGAGTGTTGACATTGTACTAACATGTAAGGGTTGACATTGTACTAACATGTGAGTGTTGACATTGTACTAACATGTAAGGGTTGACATTGTACTAACATGTGAGTGTTGACATTGTACTAACATGTAAGGGTTGACATTGTACTAACATGTGAGGGTTGACATTGTACTAACATGTGAGTGTTGACATTGTACTAACATGTAAGGGTTGACATTGTACTAACATGTAAGGGTTGACATTGTACTAACATGTGAGTGTTGACATTGTACTAACATGTGAGTGTTGACATTGTACTAATATGTGAGGGTTGACATTGTACTTACATGTGAGTGTTGACATTGTACTAACATGTGAGGGTTGACATTGTACTAACATGTAAGGGTTGACATTGTACTAACATGTAAGGGTTGACATTGTACTAACATGTAAGGGTTGACATTGTACTAACATGTAAGGGTTGACATTGTACTAACATGTAAGGGTTGACATTGTACTTACATGTGAGTGTTGACATTGTACTAATATGTGAGGGTTGACATTGTACTAACATGTGAGGGTTGACATTATACTAACATGTGAGGGTTGACATTGTACTAACATGTGAGTGTTGACATTATACTAATATGTGAGGGTTGACATTGTACTAACATGTGAGGGTTGACATTGTACTAGCATGTGAGGGTTGACATTGTACTAATATGTGAGTGTTGACATTGTACTAACATGTGAGGGTTGACATTGTACTAATATGTGAGGGTTGACATTGTACTAACATGTGAGTGTTGACATTGTACTAACATGTGAGGGTTGATATTGTACTAATATGTGAGGGTTGACATTGTACTAACATGTGAGGGTTGACATTGTACTAATATGTGAGGGTTGACATTGTACTAACATGTGAGGGTTGACATTGTACTAATATGTGAGGGTTGACATTGTACTAATATGTGAGGGTTGACATTGTACTAACATGTGAGGGTTGACATTGTACTAACATGTGAGGGTTGACATTGTACTAACATGTGAGTGTTGACATTGTACTAACATGTGAGGGTTGACATTGTACTAATATGTGAGAGTTGACATTGTACTAACATGTGAGGGTTGACATTGTACTAACATGTGAGTGTTGACATTGTACTAACATGTGAGTGTTGACATTGTACTAACATGTGAGGGTTGACATTGTACTAACATGTGAGTGTTGCCATTGTACTAACATGTTAGGGTTGACATTGTACTAATATGTGAGGGTTGACATTGTACTAATATGTGAGGGTTGACATTGTACTAACATGTGAGGGTTGACATTGTACTAATATGTGAAGGTTGACATTGTACTAACATGTGAGAGTTGACATTGTACTAACATGTGAGTGTTGACATTGTACTAACATGTAAGGGTTGACATTGTACTAACATGTGAGTGTTGACATTGTACTAACATGTGAGTGTTGACATTGTACTAACATGTAAGTGTTGACATTGTACTAACATGTGGGTGTTGACATTGTACTAACATGGGAGTGTTGACATTGTACTAATATGTGAGGGTTGACATTGTACTAATATGTGAGGGTTGACATTGTACTAACATGTAAGGGTTGACATTGTACTAACATGTGAGGGTTGACATTGTACTAATATGTGAGTGTTGACATTGTACTAACATGTAAGGGTTGACATTGTACTAACATGTGAGGGTTGACATTGTACTAATATGTGAGGGTTGACATTGTACTAACATGTGAGGGTTGACATTGTACTAACATGTGAGGGTTGACATTGTACTAACATGTAAGGGTTGACATTGTACTAACATGTAAGGGTTGACATTGTACTAACATGTGAGGGTTGACATTGTACTAACATGTGAGTGTTGACATTGTACTAACATGTGAGGGTTCACATTGTACTAACATGTGAGGGTTGACATTGTACTAATATATGAGGGTTGACATTGTACTAACATGTGAGGGTTGACATTGTACTAACATGTGAGGGTTGACATTGTACTAATATGTGAGGGTTGACATTGTACTAATATGTGAGGGTTGACATTGTACTAATATGTGAGGGTTGACATTGTACTAATATGTGAGGGTTGACATTGTACTAACATGTAAGGGTTGACATTGTACTAACATGTGAGGGTTGACATTGTACTAACATGTGAGGGTTGACATTGTACTAACATGTGAGGGTTGACATTGTACTAACATGTGAGGCTTGACATTGTACTAACATGTGAGGGTTGACATTGTACTAATATATGAGGGTTGACATTGTACTAACATGTAAGGGTTGACATTGTACTAACATGTAAGGGTTGACATTGTACTAACATGTGAGGGTTGACATTGTACTAACATGTGAGTGTTGACATTGTACTAACATGTGAGGGTTGACATTGTACTAACATGTGAGGGTTGACATTGTACTAATATATGAGGGTTGACATTGTACTAACATGTGAGGGTTGACATTGTACTAACATGTGAGGGTTGACATTGTACTAATATGTGAGGGTTGACATTGTACTAATATGTGAGGGTTGACATTGTACTAATATGTGAGGGTTGACATTGTACTAATATGTGAGGGTTGACATTGTACTAACATGTAAGGGTTGACATTGTACTAACATGTGAGGGTTGACATTGTACTAACATGTGAGGGTTGACATTGTACTAACATGTGAGGGTTGACATTGTACTAACATGTGAGGCTTGACATTGTACTAACATGTGAGTGTTGACATTGTACTAACATGTGAGGGTTGACATTGTACTAATATGTGAGAGTTGACATTGTACTAACATGTGAGGGTTGACATTGTACTAACATGTGGGTGTTGACATTGTACTAACATGGGAGTGTTGACATTGTACTAATATGTGAGGGTTGACATTGTACTAACATGTAAGGGTTGACATTGTACTAACATGTGAGGGTTGACATTGTACTAACATGTGAGGGTTGACATTGTACTAACATGTAAGGGTTGACATTGTACTAACATGTGAGTGTTGACATTGTACTAATATGTGAGGGTTGACATTGTACTAACATGTAAGGGTTGACATTGTACTAACATGTTAGGGTTGACATTGTACTAACATGTGAGGGTTGACATTGTACTAATATGTGAGGGTTGACATTGTACTAACATGTGAGGGTTGACATTGTACTAATATGTGAGGGTTGACATTGTACTAATATGTGAGGGTTGACATTGTACTAACATGTGAGTGTTGACATTGTACTAACATGTGAGTGTTGACATTGTACTAACATGTGAGGGTTGACATTGTACTAACATGTAAGGGTTGACATTGTACTAACATGTGAGGGTTGACATTGTACTAACATGTGAGTGTTGACATTGTACTAACATGTAAGTGTTGACATTGTACTAACATGTGAGTGTTGACATTGTACTAACATGTAAGGGTTGACATTGTACTAACATGTGAGGGTTGACATTGTACTAACATGTGAGTGTTGACATTGTACTAACATGTAAGGGTTGACATTGTACTAACATGTGAGTGTTGACATTGTACTTACATGTGAGTGTTGACATTGTACTAACATGTGAGGGTTGACATTGTACTAACATGTGAGGGTTGACATTGTACTAATATGTGAGGGTTGACATTGTACTAACATGTGAGGGTTGACATTATACTAACATGTGAGGGTTGACATTGTACTAACATGTGAGTGTTGACATTATACTAATATGTGAGGGTTGACATTGTACTAACATGTGAGGGTTGACATTGTACTAGCATGTGAGGGTTGACATTGTACTAATATGTGAGTGTTGACATTGTACTAACATGTGAGGGTTGACATTGTACTAATATGTGAGGGTTGACATTGTACTAACATGTGAGTGTTGACATTGTACTAACATGTGAGTGTTGACATTGTACTAATATGTGAGGGTTGACATTGTACTAACATGTGAGGGTTGACATTGTACTAATATGTGAGGGTTGACATTGTACTAACATGTGAGGGTTGACATTGTACTAATATGTGAGGGTTGACATTGTACTAATATGTGAGGGTTGACATTGTGCTAACATGTGAGGGTTGACATTGTACTAATATGTGAGGGTTGACATTGTATTAACATGTGAGGGTTGACATTGTACTAATATGTGAAGGTTGACATTGTATTAATATGTGAGGGTTGACATTGTACTAACATGTGAGGGTTGACATTGTACTAATATGTGAGGGTTGACATTGTACTAACATGTGAGGGTTGACATTGTACTAATATGTGAGGGTTGACATTGTACTAATATGTGAGGGTTGACATTATACTAACATGTGAGGGTTGACATTGTACTAATATGTGAGGGTTGACATTGTACTAACATGTGAGGGTTGACATTGTACTAATATGTGAGGGTTGACATTGTACTAACATGTGAGTGTTGACATTGTACTAACATGTGAGGGTTGACATTGTACTAACATGTGAGTGTTGACATTGTACTAACATGTGAGTGTTGACATTGTACTAACATGTGAGGGTTGACATTGTACTAACATGTGAGGGTTGACATTGTACTAACATGTGGAAAGCACATACCATTAGCTGAACACCGCCTCTCTTCACTGAAGTGTTTGTGCTAACACAGGAAAGTGAACGTTCACGTATTTGTGAGTTAGAGGCATCGAATTTGCCTCTTTCTTCGACTTTTCTGTTGGATTTTAGAACTGTTCCGACGGTGTGGTATGTTTTTTTTTTCACATAATGAAATACTGTTCACTTGATATTATACAATGTCAACCCTCACATGTTATATATTATACAAGAGTAAATCAAAATGAAAGCTACATCGACTAATTTATAATCTTGCAAATGTATCTTTCATAATCTGCTTCAATATTTTTTCAGCACTGTGCCATCACTACTATGACGATATTTGTACTGTAGAATGTGATTGTCAAGTTAATGAAGCTGGTGTAGAATCATGCAGTTCTTGTAAACAACCTTGCCAGAAGTAAGTATATATTTCATATTTCGAACATGTCTTTACAGTAAACTTCACGCACATTTCGTATTCTTTTCCCATAATATACAATTTGAGAATCAAATTAAATCACTAATATTAAAATATTAAGAATAGATAGTAGATCACTTGACCTAATGAACCGCCTCGGGGGTGCATTGGTTATCGTGCTCGCCTCGAGTGCGGTAGATCGTGGGTTCGAGCCCCGATCGGGTCAAACCTAATATTATAAAATTGGTATCTGCTGCTTCTCTGTTTAGTACGTAGCATTAAGGGGTAAGAGCAAAGACTGGTTGGCACAGAACCAGAATAATGTGTCCGAGTGGAGCGACATATTGTTTCAGTAACCTAGCATTACACAATCCAATGAAGCTTGCCATGATATAACTGAAATATTGCTATGCAATTTAATTCATATATTGTCATGGTTACTGTTTCATGTTTTCTAGAGAGAAGGAAACAGAATGTATACACGGTGTCTGTACACCGCTAGGCTGTGTCTGTAGTGGCTGTTGGAAAGGGGAGGAATGTAATCAATACCGTGAGTAATATCTAACAAGAGATACCAAAGGGGAGGAATGTAATCAATACCGTGAGTAATATTTAACAAGAGATACCTAAGGGGAGGAATGTAATCAATACCGTGAGTAATATCTAACAAGAGATACCTAAGGGGAGGAATGTAATCAATACCGTCAGTAATATCTAACAAGAGATACCAAAGGGGAGGAATGTAATCAATACCGTGAGTAATATCTAACAAGAGATACCTAAGGGGAGGAATGTAATCAATACCGTGAGTAATATCTAACAAGAGATACCAAAGGGGAGGAATGTAATCAATACCGTGAGTAATATCTAACAAGAGATACCAAAGGGGAGGAATGTAATCAATACCGTGAGTAATATCTAACAAGAGATACCTAAGGGGAGGAATGTAATCAATACCGTGAGTAATATCTAACAAGAGATAGCTAAGGGGAGGAATGTAATCAATACCGTGAGTGATATCTAACAAGAGATACCAAAGGGGAGGAATGTAATCAATACCGTGAGTAATATCTAACAAGAGGTACCTAAGGGGAGGAATGTAATCAATACCGTGAGTAATATCTAACAAGAGATACTAAAGGGGAGGAATGTAATCAATACCGTGAGTAATATCTAACAAGAGATACCTAAGGGGAGGAATGTAATCAATACCGTGAGTAATATCTAACAATAGATACCTAAGGGGAGGAATGTAATCAATACCGTGAGTAATATCTAACAAGAGATACCTAAGGGGAGGAATGTAATCAATACCGTGAGTAATATCTAACAAGAGATACCAAAGGGGAGGAATGTAATCAATACCGTGAGTAATATCTAACAAGAGATACCTAAGGGGAGGAATGTAATCAATACCGTGAGTAATATCTAACAAGAGATACCAAAGGGGAGGAATGTAATCAATACCGTGAGTAATATCTAACAATAGATACCAAAGGGGAGGAATGTAATCAATACCGTGAGTAATATCTAACAAGAGATACCAAAGGGGAGGAATGTAATCAATACCATGAGTAATATCTAACAAGAGATACCAAAGGGGAGGAATGTAATCAATACCGTGAGTAATATCTAACAAGAGATACCAAAGGGGTAACATCTAGCCGCAAATCGAAGAAGAGACGATACAATGACTAAAAGAAAAATGGACAAAAACGATCTATATAGCAAAATATTTGACAGCAAATTAAAGATCGAAGAACACGAACCCTCTAAAAACGCGAACGGTTAACAGTTCCTGCCCCACCGTGGCACCCGTCGTGTTACTCTGGTTAAAAACCCGCCGATAAGTCATAAATGAGGAAAGACCCGGAGTACCATTACGACATAGTACGTAGTATATGTGTGGTCATTTGTGACACGGATATTTGGTAACTGTTAACCAGATCATGATGGCGACCGTATAATTTTCGTAATGATGACTTCGACTTTAGTGACTCAACAATATACCACTTTGTGTCTGGACACTTAGATAATGTTGGTATCCAATACAGAAAAAAGATATCTATTTCACCATATTTTGAGTTGGTAGATGGGAGGGATAGGTTATGGTGTTTAACGCCACTTTCAACAATATTTCAGCTACCAGTCAGCTTTATTGATGGAGGAAACCGGAGTACCAGCAGAAAACTACCGATCTGTCGCAAGTTCCTGAAAAACTTAATCATATAATGTTGTATCGAGTACATTTCACCTGACCTAAAGTGGCGATAGACACTGATTGCACAGGTGGCTGTAATCCAACTACCATACGATCACGACCATGACGGCCACCTTGGAGTTGGTAGAAATGATCACTCCCCACAACACAGAATAGATTTGTGATTATCACCAGTAAATGGGAAGATGAAAAACGAATATTTTACAATCAACTTCGAAAACATATCTTATCTATAAACATAACGTTTGACAGATTATTTATTGTTTTGTCCGTAGATTTCTGTATAAATAACACCTGATACAATCAACTATATACATACTTTCATTTAATTAATTAATTTTATTTCGTTGACGGGCCCGTGGTGGTGGTGATTGTATTGTACTTATACCTACAACTACCTATGCAATCAGTGCCTACCACCACTAAAGTTCTGAGTTCGAATCCCGCTCATGGCGAGATGTACTCGATACAACATTATGTGATAAAGTTTATCAGCGACTTTCCGCAGGTCGGTGGTTTTATCCGGGTACTTCCGCTTCCTCCACCAATAAACTGACGGCCACGGTATATAACCTTAATCCATAGTTTACATTTAATTTGTTTTCTTTCATTCACAATGGGCTAGGTTCCTCAATATCAATTCCGACAATTCTGTTTCCTGTTCGGTTTTTACGTAAATATACTCTCAGGAAGATCAGACATTACATTTTCGAATTAATATGAATAAACGAAGTAATAATAGAGAACATCCAAGTGAGCACGGTCCTGGAATAACCTTATTCTTGTACCCTCATAGTCAAAACAGTGGATATCAAAATCATTTAAAAGTCTTTGGGAGCAAGTAAACCAAAAGATCTTTAATTGGATAGCCGAAATAGGCCAAGGTTAAGGAAGTGGGAGGTTTGGCGCCGTAACATCTGATGCAACCCACTATTTCTTTGGAAATGCCTGTACCAAGTCAGGGCCATTGCGGTTTTCCCAGTTTTCCAGTTGTTGACTGATTTTATCTGTTTGTTGACTTGAGTTTTGCCTTTCCCTTTGGAAGATTGCTCGGTGTTCGGTAATTTTGTTATTACCCTTATGGCTGATGGAGAAGAAGATTGCTCGGTGTTCGGTAATTTTGTTATTACCCTTATGGCTGATGGAGAAGAACCTTAGTTTTATTGAAAAATACATTATTTAAGAACTTAGTTTTTTTTCAATAACTAATATATCTAATAAACAATGTTGGTGCTGAAATACTGAATGGATGATACCCCCGGGGACTATAGAGCAGATGATACCCCCGGGGACTATAGAGCAGATGATACCCCCGGGGACTATAGAGCAGATGATACCCCCGGGGACTATAGAGCAGATGATACCCCGGGGACTATAGAGCAGATGATACCCCCGGGGACTATAGAGCAGATGATACCCCCGGGGACTATAGAGCAGATGATACCCCCGGGGACTATAGAGCAGATGATACCCCCGGGGACTATAGAGCAGATGATACCCCCGGGGACTATAGAGCAGATGATACCCCCGGGCACTATAGAGCAGATGATACCCCCGGGGACTATAGAGCAGATGATACCCCCGGGGACTATAGAGCAGATGATACCCCCGGGGACTATAGAGCAGATGATACCCCCGGGGACTATAGAGCAGATGATACCCCCGGGGACTATAGAGCAGATGATACCCCCGGGGACTATAGAGCAGATGATACCCCCGGGGACTATAGAGAAGATGATACCCCCGGGGACTATAGAGCAGATGATACCCCCGGGGACTATAGAGCAGATGATACCCCCGGGGACTATAGAGCAGATGATACCCCCGGGGACTATAGAGCAGATGATACCCCCGGGGACTATAGAGCAGATGATACCCCCAGGGACTATAGAGCAGATGATACCCCCGGGGACTATAGAGCAGATGATACCCCCGGGGACTATAGAGCAGATGATACCCCCGGGCACTATAGAGCAGATGATACCCCCGGGGACTATAGAGCAGATGATACCCCCGGGGACTATAGAGCAGATGATACCCCCGGGGACTATAGAGCAGATGATACCCCCGGGGACTATAGAGCAGATGATACCCCCGGGGACTATAGAGCAGATGATACCCCCGGGGACTATAGAGCAGATGATACCCCCGGGGACTATAGAGAAGATGATACCCCCGGGGACTATAGAGCAGATGATACCCCCGGGGACTATAGAGCAGATGATACCCCCGGGGACTATAGAGCAGATGATACCCCCGGGGACTATAGAGCAGATTATACCCCCGGGGACTATAGAGCAGATGATACCCCCGGGGACTATAGAGCAGATGATACCCCCGGGGACTATAGAGCAGATGATACCCCGGGGACTATAGAGCAGATGATACCCCCGGGGACTATAGAGCAGATGATACCCCCGGGGACTATATAGCAGATGATACCCCCGGGGACTATAGAGCAGATGATACCCCCGGGGACTATAGAGCAGATGATACCCCCGGGGACTATAGAGCAGATGATACCCCCGGGGACTATAGAGCAGATGATACCCCCGGGGACTATAAAGCAGATTATACCCCCGGGGACTATAGAGCAGATGATACCCCCGGGGACTATAGAGCAGATGATACCCCCGGGGACAATAGAGCAGATGATGCCCCGGGGACCACTGAACGGGCGGGTGATACTCTCGGAGACTAATATCCTTATATGCCCGATAAGTCTTTATACAATGTTAATATAAAATTATGTATCCTGCACTTGTTCTATTTGAGCAGTAATATTGCATTGAATAGATAATTGCGGGTCACTGACCAAGATATAGTTCTCCTGGTACCCGATTCATGTCGAGAGACAGTACGAAGCGGTAACAGTATAAGCGTGGACTTCAGAGAATAACATCGAAAAACTAATAGAAAGACGCTTGTTTCTGCTCTTTTTAGACAATTTGACAGATGTTTTGGGATTTTTTGACATTGCAGGATATGCACAATATACGTACATTATCGGAAAATATATTATTCGCCTGCAGCCACTTCGAAACACGAAACAGGACAGAAAGGCACGTAAAGATCAATTTTATGCTTTCCGACAATGTACGTATATTGTTTTTATTACAAAGCAAGTTCTATTGACTCACCAAACGCAAACAAAGTCAGTCAATATTCAATCTTCTACGAGAAAAAGAAATATCAATCTAAGTCTGGAATTAATTTAAATCCTTTGTCGTCAAAAGAAATATTAATTCTTTATTTTCAAGAATCGATGCGACTTTTAACTAATGCATCGATTTTGTACTTTTGAAAAATTTTATTATTTATTAAGGATTTGAACTTTTGATTAGTAATGGGTTAAAAACTAAATTTAAATGTTTAAAATTCTTGACACATATTGGTTATATATAAACAAATAAATAATAATTATAAACGTCTAAAATGGTTTGTAAAAGAACACTAAGTAAACAAAACAAAGTGATAAAAAATTAAACACTTTGTTGAATGATAAAATTTTCGTCCCACCATGGGACTTTATCAATGTCTAATTACTTTGTTGAACGAATAATTTTCGTCCCACCGAGGGACTTTATCAATGTCTAATTAACTCGATGCTTGGAACAAACACGAGAAATAAAATGATGCTTGAAGTGCAAACTAAAAGCAGTTTGGACCTGTATCAAAATTGTTTCGTTAAGATATGTAGACAATCTTATTTATGTGATAATGATTTTCGATCATCTAGAATGAAGCTTTTAGCTAGAACGAAAACCATTCCTCTAAAAAAGTATTTGTATAGAATGAACATGTCTCAAAGCGATGTATGCGATTTATGCAATGCTGAGGTTGGCGATGACCTCGAGCACGTCTTTTTTGACTGTCCATTCTACGACGAAATCCGTCTGAAGTTCTCTAGTTTATTCAATCCTAAGCCTTATGAAGGCCTCGGTTTTAATTTTTCCTTTGCAGAACTGTTGCCTGCTGCTAAGGTCCAGTTCTTAATTTGGGACATCGGCTATCTTTTTAGCAGTGATGTTGGATATTTTTATGACTCTTTAGGAAAAATGTTTTTAAAAGAGTGCTTCGATCTTAGACATGATTTATTGAACTCATGATATTAATGTTTCTCATTTCTTATCCATTTTTAAATTTTTAAATATTTTATGCTTAGTACATATGTGATGTGAACTCTTAAATGACATATATTTTAGATAGAATCTTTTGTGTTTTACAGACTATATGCTATGAATTTGTTGTACATAATTGTTTTATATAATATAGACGCGCCACTACTTCTACCCTGGTGGTAGGCGCCCTCGTTGTAAAGGGGTAGTTCTAAATAAAATATATATATGATTACTTTGTTGAATGACAAAATGTTCGTCCTACCAAGGGATTATATCAATATCTAATGTTGAATGACAAAATGTTCGTCCCACCAAGGGACTTTATCAATGTCTAATTAGATTAGACATTGATAAAGTTCCTCGGTGGTATGAAAATTTTGTCATTCAACAAAAGTTTTTAATTCTTTATCACTTTGTTTTGTGTACTTGGGTGTTGTTTTACAAACCATTTAAACGTTAATATATATATACATATATATATATATATATATATATAATTTTTATTTTATTTTTATTTTTTTATTTCGAAATCCACGAATTTCAAAACTTTATGAGCAATCACTTATATTGTAAATGTAATCTACGATAAAAATGTTCTTTCACAGTGATATGTATCTTTATCAATTAGATTATTTCGTTGTAGAGAACCTGTTTGTACCAGTCTTCTCTGATACCTTATACACCAAGCAGGTATTATCATATACAAGAGGCGTGATGCGGGGAATTGCTGCATTTGACCGAGACCGAGCCGAGTGCACCCTTCGAAAACATGCAGATTGCCCGTGTTCAAAAGTAATTTACGGCATAATTAAGGGAGATGATTCGGAAAGGTTTCAGATAAACACTGACACTGGTGAACTTGCTTACTCCGCAGAGGACATTGGACACGAGACAGAAATTAAAGTAATTATTGTTGCACGCAACTACGACGGAAGAGGTTACTTGATGAGGTCAAGTAAGGACACGGGATATGCCACAGTTCGAATTCAAATTAAAGAAACTATTGATACAGGGGAGATAATTATGTTAAGAGAGATACTACCATATCCTAATATATACAGCTGGAGAACAGAAGACGACTCGGAACCGGAAGACGATGCAGAACAATTAGAATTTAAAGCTGGAGCTGGTTCCTCAATATTAATTGGTCAGGATGATGCTCTTATGTCATATGTTGGGAACGGACACTCCAGAATTAAACGGGTAATTGCTTAGTATTCAAGGACAAAGGTCATGTAAACGTTTGTCATCATTTAGCGTCTCTTTCCTTTACATTAAGAAGGGAATAATTAAAACTTGACAGATATGATGGATGGCTATAGATAAATATCATGTTCATATTTCGAACCGATATTCAATAAGAATGTAAACAGTTGGTGTTGATTGGCTGATATATGTCACATGTCTACCCATGAATAACAATCAAGCAAAATGAAGTCAATTAGGTTTACAACACAAACAATATATATAAAGGATATAACACAGCTTCATAAATATCACATCTGTATCAGCCAGAGGGAAATAAATTGGTCGAGGGTCGATAGATGTGTGATATTGAAATGTTCAGGTCGTATACAATTTAGCGTATATTAAAACAGAAAAATAAAATATCTCACTACTACTGATTTCGATATCGTCACGGATGGTTGATGTGCACTCATGACTGATATCGACATCACGACATTGTCACGGATGGATGATGTGCACTCATGACTAATATCGACATCTCGACATCGTTATGGATGGTTGATGTACAATCATGACTGATATCGACATCTCGACATCGTCATGGATGGTTGATGTGCAGTCAAGACTGATATTGACGTCTCGACATTGTCATGGATGGTTGATGTACAATCATGACTGATATCGACTCTCTACATCGTCATATATGGTTGATGTGCAATCATGACTGATATTGACCTCTCTACATTGTCATGGATGGCTGATGTGCAATCATGACTGATATTGACGTCTCGACATTGTCACGGATTGTTGATGTGAAATCATGACTGATACTGACATATCGACATTGTCACGGATGGTTGATGTGCAATCATAACTGATATCGATATCACGGCATTGTCACGGATGGTTGATGTGCAATCATGACTGATATCGGCATCTCGACATTGTCACGAATGGTTGATGTACATTGATGACTGATATCGACATCACGACATTGTTACGGATGGTTGATGTGCAATCATGACTGATATCGACATCTCCACATCGTCATGGATGGTTGATGTTCAACAGTCGCTAATATCGACATCACGACATTGTCAAGGATGGTTGATTTGCAATCATGACTGATATTTGCATCACGACATTGTCACGGATGGTTGATGTGCAACAGTCACTAATATCGACATCACGACATTGTCACGGATTGTTGATGTACATTGATGACTGATGTCGACATCACATTGTCACGGGTGGTTGATGTGCACTCATGACTGATATCGACATCTGCACATTGTCACGGATGGTTGATGTACTTTGATGACTGATATCGACATCACATTGTCACGGGTGGTTGATGTGCACTCATGACTGATATCGACATCTCGACATTGTCACGGATGGCTGATATGCACTCATGACTGACATCGGCATCTCCACATTGTCACGTGTGATTGATGTGCAATCATGACTGATATTGACATCTCGACATCGTTACGGATGGTTGATGTGCACTCATGACTGATATCGACATTTCGACATTGTCACGGATGGCTGATATGCACTCATAACTGACATCGACATCTCCACATTGTTACGTGTGATTGATGTGCACTCATGACTGATATCGGCATCTCGACATTGTCATGGATGGTTGATGTGCACTCATTACTGATATCGACATCACGACATTGTCACGGATGGTTGATGTGCTACAGTCACTAATATTGACAGCACGACATTGTCACGTGTGGTTGATGTGCAATCATGACTGATATCGACATCACGACATTGTCACGGATGGTTGATGTGCTACAGTCACTAATATCGACAGCACGACATTGTCACGTGTGGTTGATGTGCAATCATGACTGATATCGACATCACGACATTGTCACGGATGGTTGATGTGCTACAGTCATTAATATCGACATCACGACATTGTCACGGATGGTTGATATGCACTCATGACTGATATCAACATCACTAAAGACTATAAAATAGGTATTTTGCTGCTTATTCGCCAAGAACGCAGCATTAAGGAGTAAAATTAAAGATTTGTTGGCTTGGAATCAGGATGTGTCAGATTAGATCAGCATGTCAATCCGTTGGTCTGGTACATCATCATCATTATCTCATTGAACAGTAACGTGTTCTCGCCAGGCTATAGCTGGAAAATTGCTGAGTTGACGCTAATCAACAATCACTCACTCAATGTTTGTTACTTTCAGGCTGTTGTCATAAGCGACTTTGAAGTGAGCTTAGTCATCACGGAAGTGGTGACCCATATTAAACCAGAAGATATATTCTTTTTCGAAGCAGTAGTGACAGTACCGATCGGTGTGTCTGATTTGAACGTGTTCATCAATACGTCTTTGACATCTAACCGTGCTGTCTTTGATGTTCTTGATCTAGAAGTCACAAGTATTGGGTCAAATTTAAATACATCAGCTGATCCTGTAATAACAATGGCGTCTAGTTTTGCAAACTTCGAGGTTAGTACAATTGTGTTTTTTTTTTATATTACACCTTTATATCTACATGATTTGTGTTCATAAGAAAAGTAGAAGATTCCAAAGCAGTAATAAAAACCTGTGAATCGAAGAAGGACAGAAAATGCAATTGCCAAAGCAAAGAACAAAAGGATAAACAATTATTTACAAAACAGTAAACAGAAAACTAGAGATAGAGCAACACTAACCAAGCTTAAAAGCGGGGGCGAAACTCGGATGCTCCTATTAGCGTCTGTCGTGTTACATACCGGTTGATAAGTCATGAATGGGTAAAGGACGGGATTGTTGTTACGTCAAACGTAATTGTGACACCGAAATTCCGTAACGCCTAACCAAGTAATTGTGGCGATTGTAAAACATCTAAGCGTGTAAACGTTTCTTATTCAAAATAGATAAAATACTGATCATATGTCGTTAAACAACAATCTATCGAATCAATCAATTATTTACGAGCTTCGTTTTTATGCTGAATTCTTGGCAGACAGCAAAACACAGAAAACTCAGAACGTGAAGACAATTGATGTTGGACATCACTATAAATATAACCCTTTATCCTTGGCATGGTAGAAATATAAATCATTCTTTTATTCCAGATGGATTCTGTTGTGATCGATTTTGGGCAGGTGACCAATTATGGAACAGATATGAACACACTGACTCCCAGTCAAATACTTATCAGTTTTGCTACAGAAGTGTTACATAATGCTGAAATGATACATGGCAATGTTTACAATGTTAGCGCATGCGTGGATACAGTAAACGGAACTCTGGTTGAATTTATCTCGTTGACTGCAGTAATCAACATGGTTTGTCTTTTTAGTTGATACTTTTTGTTCATTGCCACTGCTTTGTCTAAATCTACCTTAATCTGTACCCTGATAACGAGATTGATTGATTATTTGGTGTTTATCGTCAACTGTAGCAGAATTTCAGCTATATCAGTGGTTTTCCCGTATACTTCAGCTTCCTCCACCAATGAAACTTACCATCACGATATAACTGAAATATTGTTGAAAGCGATGTTAAACACCATTAACCTAAGCCAAGCCAGCCTATGACGATATTTACATAACAGAACGTCATGAATTCTGTCGGTCCCTGGTGAACGTTAGTTGCTTTACTCGTGGTTGTAAACACCATTATAACTGGAAGTCCTCGTGGTCTTGATCGTATGATAGTTGAATTTGCAGCTATCTATGCAATCAGTGCTTATCACCACTAACGTTGTGAGTTGGCATACCGCTTATGGGAGGTGTAATCGATACAACCTTATGTGATAAAGTTTGTCAGTGACTTGTGGCAGATCGCTACTTTTCACCTTGCACAACCACCGCTATCAATGACCGCCACGATATACCTGAATAGTGTTGAAAGTGGCGTTAAATACCAGATCTCTAACCTCCCACCAATAAAACTGATCTCCATGAAATAGCTGAATAAAACGTTAAACACACACCATCCATTAATCGGTGTCACTGTTTATGGTCATTGAATAAATATTGATTGATTTGTTAATTATTACTTAACGCCCAGTGAGTACATTTCAGCCATATTCTGGACAGACACACGTTCAACAATATACTAAAAACAATACATAGGAATGAGCGAGGGATGGTACGCTCTGACAACGATTTTTGCCTGCCACTATAAGAGTTGGGTAGGCAAATTGAGTGTTTTGTATCGACTACAATATGCCTACTTTTTTTTACTAAATCTCCAAAAGAGTTCTTTAATGAACAGAAAGCGTGGCCCTTTCCTCACACCTAACCCATTATGATCTACGGTCACCCTTTCCTTATTATAAGCTGATAACCCCCCATCGACAAGTCACCCCCTATCCGCCACCTGAGAACGCACTGAGCAGTTTTGTGGGTGGTCGAACACTAAGAACATTCACAAGTAAGTTGAATAACGAAGTGTAACCATTGTCCATGATACGTCAATAATTAACTTATTCAATGACCATTCAACTGTATAATTATCTGAACATAGCTGAAACACCAATCACCGGAAATTGGGAAACCATTCAATCAATCAATCAAACCAAAAGTCTTTGTCGTTCAGAAGCTATTTAATATAGATTATATCATGATGTTGTGAATGTCGTACAAACATACACGAGACGCTTAGAATAAAGGGAGATAACTACTTTAGAAAAATGGTTACACTTTTAATCTTTGTTCATAATAATATCACCACTTAATTATGCAGCTCTACAGTAACAGAAATAAAACATGTGATTACGACCTCATGTCAATACTGTTCTCTGTTCGGAATACCTCATGTCAATACTGTTCTTTGTGGTAATTCATCAGATCCGACTTATCACTATGATCATTGAACTACAGTCTAGCTTTCTTAATATCGATTAGGCACAGCCTACAGGCGAGCATCGCATCTACGCATAGACATGTACATGTACAAATAGTAGTTTGGGGTTCTTTTCTTCATTATTCTTTATTATTTTTCTTTGATCTTCAATTCGACTTACCCAGTTAATTATATTGCAAAGGAGATTTTTTGGGCCGAGATATATCGGGGACGACTTTTTTTTAGGGCCGCTTTCTAAAATTGTTTTGGGTTATTTTTAAGGTGGATAGTTATTTTTTATTCAAATTATTTATTCAAATTAAAAGGCTATTTCCTGTACTTCACTCCGATTGTCCATTCTATGTCGAAACTTAGAATCCATTTCCGGTTGGTATTGATCATATATTGATTCATCTCCTTACACACATGTTGCTGTTTAATTAGCTCGCTATGAAATAATAATATGTAAAACAAACAAAAAATACCACACCGTCAGAAAGGTTCCAAAATCCAATTGCAAAATCGTAGAAAGAGGAAAAATCGATATCACTAAAAACACAGATATACACGAACGCTCACATTTCTGGTTTGGTACAACAATTTCAATAAAAAGTGGCGGGTTTAACTAGTTTCTTTTCGGATCTAAATCTCTCCTCGTAGAATAATCGATAATATTAATTTGAAATATTCGGGTTATTCGGACTATATAATCTAAGAAATACAACGAAATAACTACATTTGTGTCTTCGAATTACAAGAGGAAGTGACTTACCTGAGTTATATATAATAATGTTTGATTGTATTGTTTAGTGAATAATATTCATACAAAATGTAACATTTGACGAAAAAAAGTATTAAGTGTCATGTTGTACATGATGATTCTATTGGTATTATCACTCTTGTCTAAAGTATTTTTCTGTCAGAATATGGTTTCGGCATTAAATATTAATATTCTGAATTGGCTTTCGAATCTTTAGATTTTGAGCATAACTGATGAAGAATATTCTAGAAACAAGTCGTTGACACTAAATTTGATATCTACGTTTTTATTACGATAAATATACAATTTGAAGAAAACAACTTTATATTATTTTACTTTTCAGACCTTAGATACTACAACTACTGATATTACAAACTCTGTTTCACCAACGGCCACGGTCCCAGTAAGTGTAGATACATTCACAGATGAAATGACGTCTGGAGTGACATCTGAGGTTCCACAGGAAGTGACGTTTGAAAGTACAACTTATCAACCTATTATCTTTTCAGTTGATACCGCAGTTGTAGAAATAACGACGGAGTATGTATTTTTAACTACATACATGCATCAGTATATTTTTTAATTACAAGCAGAAAAGTTATAATTCTCGTTTCCAACTTATTAATTTACCCATGTCAAATGATCTTAGACAGCAATCCCGTTGGTTGTACAATAGTTTTTTTTTCTAATTCTGAGATATCTATGAGAAGAAAGTTTATACAACGATGGTCAACAATTCAACCTCTTAACTCAAATCATTGCACACAAAGAAGTATGCTTGATTTCAGCGTACTTGATGAAAGTAATTCCATAAACGCGTCATTGGCACTACATTTGATATCTACGTGTTACCCAATGTTGTTGTTGGATGTGTTATTATTGTCCGTCCCTATGTTGTTGGATGTGTTATTATTGTCCGTCCCTATGTTGTTGGGTGTGTTATTATTGTCCGTCCCTATGTTGTTGGATGTGTTATTATTGTCCGTCCCTATGTTGTTGGGTGTGTTATTATTGTCCGTCCCTATGTTGTTGGATGTGTTATTATTGTCCGTCCCTATGTTGTTGGATGTGTTATTATTGTCCGTCCCTATGTTGTTGGATGTGTTATTATTCTCCGTCCCTATGTTGTTGGATGTGTTATTATTGTCCGTCCCTATGTTGTTGGATGTGTTATTATTGTCCGTCCCTATGTTGTTGGATGTGTTATTATTGTCCGTCCCTATGTTGTTGGATGTGTTATTATTGTCCGTCCCTATGTTGTTGGATGTGTTATTATTGTCCGTCCCTATGTTGTTGGATGTGTTATTATTGTCCGTCCCTATGTTGTTGGGTGTGTTATTATTGTCCGTCCCTATGTTGTTGGATGTGTTATTATTGTCCGTCCCTATGTTGTTGGATGTGTTATTATTGTCCGTCCCTATGTTGTTGGATGTGTTATTATTGTCCGTCCCTATGTTGTTGGGTGTGTTATTATTGTCCGTCCCTATGTTGTTGGATGTGTTATTATTGTCCGTCCCTATGTTGTTGGGTGTGTTATTATTGTCCGTCCCTATGTTGTTGGATGTGTTATTATTGTCCGTCCCTATGTTGTTGGATGTGTTATTATTGTCCGTCCCTATGTTGTTGGATGTGTTATTATTCTCCGTCCCTATGTTGTTGGATGTGTTATTATTGTCCGTCCCTATGTTGTTGGGTGTGTTATTATTGTCCGTCCCTATGTTGTTGGATGTGTTATTATTGTCCGTCCCTATGTTGTTGGATGTGTTATTATTGTCCGTCCCTATGTTGTTGGGTGTGTTATTATTGTCCGTCCCTATGTTGTTGGATGTGTTATTATTGTCCGTCCCTATGTTGTTGGGTGTGTTATTATTGTCCGTCCCTATGTTGTTGGATGTGTTATTATTGTCCGTCCCTATGTTGTTGGATGTGTTATTATTGTCCGTCCCTATGTTGTTGGGTGTGTTATTATTGTCCGTCCCTATGTTGTTGGATGTGTTATTATTGTCCGTCCCTATGTTGTTGGGTGTGTTATTATTGTCCGTCCCTATGTTGTTGGATGTGTTATTATTGTCCGTCCCTATGTTGTTGGATGTGTTATTATTGTCCGTCCCTATGTTGTTGGATGTGTTATTATTGTCCGTCCCTATGTTGTTGGATGTGTTATTATTGTCCGTCCCTATGTTGTTGGATGTGTTATTATTGTCCGTCCCTATGTTGTTGGATGTGTTATTATTGTCCGTCCCTATGTTGTTGGATGTGTTATTATTGTCCGTCCCTATGTTGTTGGATGTGTTATTATTGTCCGTCCCTATGTTGTTGGATGTGTTATTATTGTCCGTCCCTATGTTGTTGGATGTGTTATTATTGTCCGTCCCTATGTTGTTGGATGTGTTATTATTGTCCGTCCCTATGTTGTTGGATGTGTTATTATTGTCCGTCCCTATGTTGTTGGATGTGTTATTATTGTCCGTCCCTATGTTGTTGGATGTGTTATTATTGTCCGTCCCTATGTTGTTGGGTGTGTTATTATTGTCCGTCCCTATGTTGTTGGATGTGTTATTATTGTCCGTCCCTATGTTGTTGGATGTGTTATTATTGTCCGTCCCTATGTTGTTGGATGTGTTATTATTGTCCGTCCCTATGTTGTTGGATGTGTTATTATTGTCCGTCCCTATGTTGTTGGATGTGTTATTATTGTCCGTCCCTATGTTGTTGGATGTGTTATTATTGTCCGTCCCTATGTTGTTGGATGTGTTATTATTGTCCGTCCCTATGTTGTTGGATGTGTTATTATTGTCCGTCCCTATGTTGTTGGATGTGTTATTATTGTCCGTCCCTATGTTGTTGGATGTGTTATTATTGTCCGTCCCTATGTTGTTGGATGTGTTATTATTGTCCGTCCCTATGTTGTTGGGTGTGTTATTATTCTCCGTCCCTATGTTGTTGGATGTGTTATTATTGTCCGTCCCTATGTTGTTGGGTGTGTTATTATTGTCCGTCCCTATGCTGTTGGATGTGTTATTATTGTCCGTCCCTATGTTGTTGGATGTGTTATTATTGTCCGTCCCTATGTTGTTGGATGTGTTATTATTGTCCGTCCCTATGTTGTTGGGTGTGTTATTATTGTCCGTCCCTATGTTGTTGGATGTGTTATTATTGTCCGTCCCTATGTTGTTGGATGTGTTATTATTGTCCGTCCCTATGTTGTTGGATGTGTTATTATTGTCCGTCCCTATGTTGTTGGATGTGTTATTATTGTTCGTCCCTATGTTGTTGGATGTGTTATTATTGTCCGTCCCTATGTTGTTGGATGTGTTATTATTGTCCGTCCCTATGTTGTTGGATGTGTTATTATTGTCCGTCCCTATGTTGTTGGATGTGTTATTATTGTCCGTCCCTATGTTGTTGGATGTGTTATTATTGTCCGTCCCTATGTTGTTGGATGTGTTATTATTGTCCGTCCCTATGTTGTTGGATGTGTTATTATTGTCCGTCCCTATGTTGTTGGATGTGTTATTATTGTCCGTCCCTATGTTGTTGGATGTGTTATTATTGTCCGTCCCTATGTTGTTGGATGTGTTATTATTGTCCGTCCCTATGTTGTTGGATGTGTTATTATTGTCCGTCCCTATGTTGTTGGATGTGTTATTATTGTCCGTCCCTATGTTGTTGGATGTGTTATTATTGTCCGTCCCTATGTTGTTGGATGTGTTATTATTGTCCGTCCCTATGTTGTTGGATGTGTTATTATTGTCCGTCCCTATGTTGTTGGATGTGTTATTATTGTCCGTCCCTATGTTGTTGGATGTGTTATTATTGTCCGTCCCTATGTTGTTGGGTGTGTTATTATTGTCCGTCCCTATGTTGTTGGATGTGTTATTATTGTCCGTCCCTATGTTGTTGGATGTGTTATTATTGTCCGTCCCTATGTTGTTGGATGTGTTATTATTGTCCGTCCCTATGTTGTTGGATGTGTTATTATTGTCCGTCCCTATGTTGTTGGATGTGTTATTATTGTCCGTCCCTATGTTGTTGGATGTGTTATTATTGTCCGTCCCTATGTTGTTGGGTGTGTTATTATTGTCCGTCCCTATGTTGTTGGATGTGTTATTATTGTCCGTCCCTATGTTGTTGGATGTGTTATTATTGTCCGTCCCTATGTTGTTGGGTGTGTTATTATTGTCCGTCCCTATGTTGTTGGATGTGTTATTATTGTCCGTCCCTATGTTGTTGGATGTGTTATTATTGTCCGTCCCTATGTTGTTGGGTGTGTTATTATTGTCCGTCCCTATGTTGTTGGATGTGTTATTATTGTCCGTCCCTATGTTGTTGGATGTGTTATTATTGTCCGTCCCTATGTTGTTGGATGTGTTATTATTGTCCGTCCCTATGTTGTTGGATGTGTTATTATTGTCCGTCCCTATGTTGTTGGATGTGTTATTATTGTCCGTCCCTATGTTGTTGGATGTGTTATTATTGTCCGTCCCTATGTTGTTGGATGTGTTATTATTGTCCGTCCCTATGTTGTTGGATGTGTTATTATTGTCCGTCCCTATGTTGTTGGATGTGTTATTATTGTCCGTCCCTATGTTGTTGGGTGTGTTATTATTGTCCGTCCCTATGTTGTTGGGTGTGTTATTATTGTCCGTCCCTATGTTGTTGGATGTGTTATTATTGTCCGTCCCTATGTTGTTGGATGTGTTATTATTGTCCGTCCCTATGTTGTTGGGTGTGTTATTATTGTCCGTCCCTATGTTGTTGGGTGTGTTATTATTGTCCGTCCCTATGTTGTTGGATGTGTTATTATTGTCCGTCCCTATGTTGTTGGGTGTGTTATTATTGTCCGTCCCTATGTTGTTGGATGTGTTATTATTGTCCGTCCCTATGTTGTTGGATGTGTTATTATTGTCCGTCCCTATGTTGTTGGATGTGTTATTATTGTCCGTCCCTCTGTTGTTGGATGTGTTATTATTGTCCGTCCCTATGTTGTTGGGTGTGTTATTATTGTCCGTCCCTATGTTGTTGGATGTGTTATTATTGTCCGTCCCTATGTTGTTGGGTGTGTTATTATTGTCCGTCCCTATGTTGTTGGATGTGTTATTATTCTCCGTCCCTATGTTGTTGGATGTGTTATTATTGTCCGTCCCTATGTTGTTGGATGTGTTATTATTGTCCGTCCCTATGTTGTTGGGTGTGTTATTATTGTCCGTCCCTATGTTGTTGGATGTGTTATTATTGTCCGTCCCTATGTTGTTGGATGTGTTATTATTGTCCGTCCCTATGTTGTTGGATGTGTTATTATTGTCCGTCCCTATGTTGTTGGATGTGTTATTATTGTCCGTCCCTATGCTGTTGGATGTGTTATTATTGTCCGTCCCTATGTTGTTGGATGTGTTATTATTGTCCGTCCCTATGTTGTTGGATGTGTTATTATTCTCCGTCCCTATGTTGTTGGATGTGTTATTATTCTCCGTCCCTATGTTGTTGGATGTGTTATTATTGTCCGTCCCTATGTTGTTGGATGTGTTATTATTGTCCGTCCCTATGTTGTTGGATATGTTATTATTGTCCGTCCCTATGTTGTTGGGTGTGTTATTATTGTCCGTCCCTATGTTGTTGTGTGTGTTATTATTGTCCGTCCCTATGTTGTTGGATGTGTTATTATTGTCCGTCCCTATGTTGTTGGGTGTGTTATTATTGTCCGTCCCTATGTTGTTGGATGTGTTATTATTCTCCGTCCCTATGTTGTTGGATGTGTTATTATTGTCCGTCCCTATGTTGTTGGGTGTGTTATTATTGTCCGTCCCTTTCTTCTCTAAATTTGTTTTTCGTTTGTACTCATATTTGCATTATAATTTGATGTTTTGATCTGAACTATTTCTTCTGTCTGATATTTCTTTGAAATCGGTTATACAGTGTTTGTGTATCTATAACATGAATCCTCTCAAAATGAGTAAATTGGTTACTGAAGAGACAAACATGAATTGTTCAGACGGGGTGAACTTGAATGGTTCACACATCCACAAAAGCACATACAATACTTATTTACAGATTTTGTAGATTAAAGTAACGTTTATGCACGCATACATCTATATTTATGTCAGACATTTACAATGGCGGCAGTTATTCCTCGAATGCTATGTGTACCGTCATCGATTATTGATGATTTGTACATTTTCTCCTTAGACACGATAATATCTATTATTACATGACTGTAATTTAGCTTGCACATGATTGGCTTAAAACTGATTAAAAGGTTTTGAGTACTTGTGATATCACCCTCTCGGCTAAAAATAGATCCTGGCAGGTGTCCGGAAAGTGATATCACCCTCGCAAGGTATAGAAATAGATGGGGAAAAACCGGACTTTGGCTATCCTATCAAATTCGTTCTTTCGTTGTTCAATAACCAATGAGATTGCGTTTGACATTTGTTTTTCGGCCGAATCATAAACAAACGCTCCACAATTGTGATATTTGATTGGTATGACAATGAATTTGTAAGTAGATAACAGTCAAACATTTTCATGAAATAAAACAATCATTGACTTTGGAATAGGTTGCTATCTGGTTTATCTGGCCTGCAGCTGGGTGAATATTACATTTTGTTCAGGTTGATAAATCCAGATAGCAACCTATTTCAAAGTCAATAATTGCATATTATCAAGCAGCTACCGTGATATTAACATAGCATCGCTGCTTTGCTATGTGATGTTATAATGACGTCACTGACACCACGTAGCCAAATCATGATACACCATTATGAAGTTTGTCCGTGACTTGCGATAGGTCGGTGATTTTTCCGGGTACTTCGGTTTCCTCGACCAATAAAACAGATTGCAATATAATTGAAAGTGGCATTAAACACCAAAAACCAAACCTATATTCCCGTCGTTTTATCTACAATGCAACACGTGGCATTAAATCATATTGATCATATCGCATTATTAACTTTAGGGGAAGTTTTATCAACGTATCAACAGTTTCACCAACACAGGAAGTGACGTTTACTGTCTCTATCACGACACCTGTTGGACAGCATAATATAACCCTTGAATTGGCCTCTGGATTTGACGGTTTGCCTCTGTTTCATATATGTTCCATAGATGATTCAATCCTCTTTGGTGAAAATATCATCAACACAGATTACACCATTATTAAAACATCTACATTCGACAATTATCAGGTAAGTAAAAACAAGTGAAAGGTATATTAATTAGGAAGGTAACGACGGGTGCCACTAGTGGAGCAGGAACTACACACCCTTCCGGAGCACCTGAGTTCATACCTGGTTTTTAGTGGGGTTCGTGTTACTCGATCTTTAGTTTATGTGTATGTTTTGTAGATCGCTGTTTGTTCTTTTGTACTTTTTCTTTTGGCCATTGTGTTGTCTGTTCTTCTTCTATTTACGGATTCTGATTACCCATATTGTATTTTCTAAATCTTCTTCTAACAGTTCAATATCACATTGTCAGTATGTTGTTAAAATAACTTTACCAAAAACACTCGCTATTTTGTGTTCTTGCAATACTAATAAGATTTAATAAGTTTAAAGACATGTTAAATCCAAATGAGTAGTATTTATAAAACTATGTCTGACCATGAATTGCAATGGTGATAAAATCGTTACCGACTATCTCTCAAATGCGACGATTCATGAGCTTAGATTGTACTCGTGTCAGACAAAGAGTATAATATTGGTATGTGCCGCGTCGTGGCTAGGCACGCACCGTTCAAGTGTAAGAGCATTATATTTATATATGCTACTATATAGAGTAACCTCATGTGTGGGTGAACCGCATCGGTGGTGTAATTGTTAGCGTACTCAACTCGAGTGTGGTAGGTCATGGGTTCGAGCACCGGTAGGGTCAAACCAGAAACTATAAAATTGGTATGCGTTGCTTCTTCGCTGCGCACGCAACAATAAGAAGAAGGAGCAAAGACTGGTTGATTCGGAATGTGGTCAAGTGCATCAATATATATACCGCGGATTAATGTTTCAGTGAACTAGCACTATAAAAATCCAAACAATCGTGTTGGTCTAGTCTTATTCTAACGTTGTTATCATCTCATCGAATGTAACTTCTTCTCGCCATGATAGACCTGAATATTGCACATTTGACGTTACACATCAATCTCTCACTTACTACATGTCATTAAATACTGTACTTTTGTGAGTTTAAATCAAAAGCCATCATAATTATATGGATTTCCAATCTGTCGATTTTGAGCGAACCTGATACAGGTTATTTTGAGCGAACCTGATACAGGTTATTTTGAGTGAACCTGATACAGGTTATTTTGAGCGAACCTGATACAGGTTATTTTGAGTGAACCTGATACAGGTTATTTTGAGCGAACCTGATACAGGTTATTTTGAGTGAACCTGATACAGGTTATTTTGAGCGAACCTGATACAGGTTATTTTGAGTGAACCTGAAACAGGTTATTTTGAGTGAACCTGATACAGGTTATTTTGAGCGAACCTGATACAGGTTATTTTGAGCGAACCTGATACAGGTTATTTTGAGTGAACCTGATACAGGTTATTTTGAGCGAATCTGATACAGCTTATTTTGAGTGAACCTGATACAGGTTATTTTGAGCGAACCTGATACAGGTTATTTTGAGCGAACCTGATACAGGTTATTTTGAGCGAACCTGATACAGCTTATTTTGAGCGAACCTGATACAGCTTATTTTGAGTGAACCTGATACAGCTTATTTTGAGCGAACCTGATACAAGTTATTTTGAGCCAACCTGATACAGGTTATTTCGAGTGAACCTGATACAGGTTATTTTGAGCGAACCTGATACAGGTTATTTTGAGCGAACCTGATGCAGGTTATTTTGAGTGAACCTGATACAGGTTATTTTGAGTGAACCTGATACAGGTTATTTTGACCGAACCTGATACAGGTTATTTTGAGTGAACCTGATACAGGTTATTTTGAGCGAACCTGATACAGGTTATTTTGAGTGAACCTGATACAGGTTATTTTGAGCGAACCTGATACAGCTTATTTTGAGCGAACCTGATACAGCTTATTTTGAGTGAACCTGATACAGCTTATTTTGAGCGAACCTGATACAAGTTATTTTGAGCCAACCTGATACAGGTTATTTCGAGTGAACCTGATACAGGTTATTTTGAGCGAACCTGATACAGGTTATTTTGAGCGAACCTGATGCAGGTTATTTTGAGTGAACCTGATACAGGTTATTTTGAATGAACCTGATACAGGTTATTTTGACCGAACCTGATACAGGTTATTTTGAGTGAACCTGATACAGGTTATTTTGAACGAACCTGATACAGGTTATTTTGAGTGAACCTGATACAGGTTATTTTGAGCGAACCTGATACAGGTTATTTTGAGCGAACCTGATACAGGTTATTTTGAGCGAACCTGATGCAGGTTATTTTGAGTGAACCTAATACAGGTTATTTTGAGCGAACCTGATACAGGTTATTTTGAGCGAACCTGATACAGGTTATTTTGAGTGAACCTGATACAGGTTATTTTGAGCGAACCTGATGCAGGTTATTTTGAGTGAACCTGATACAGGTTATTTTGAGCGAACCTGATACAGGTTATTTTGAGTGAACCTGATACAGGTTATTTTGAACGAACCTGATGCAGGTTATTTTGAGTGAACCTGATACAGGTTATTTTGAGTGAACCTGATACAGGTTATTTTGAGCGAACCTGATACAGGTTATTTTGAGTGAACCTGATACAGGTTATTTTGAGCGAACCTGATACAGGTTATTTTGAGTGAACCTGATACAGGTTATTTTGAGCGAACCTGATACAGGTTATTTTGAGTGAACCTGATACAGGTTATTTTGAGCGAACCTGATACAGGTTATTTTGAGCGAACCTGATACAGGTTATTTTGAGTGAGCCTGATACATGTTATTTTGAGCGAACCTGATACAGGTTATTTTGAGCGAACCTGATACAGGTTATTTTGAGTGAACCTGATACAGGTTATTTTGAGTGAACCAGATACAGGTTATTTTGAGCGAACCCGATACAGGTTATTTTGAGCGAACCTGATACAGGTTATTTTGAGTGAACCTGATACAGGTTATTTTGAGTGAACCTAATGCAGGTTATTTTGAGCGAACCTGATACAGGTTATTTTGAGCGAACCTGATACAGGTTATTTCGAGTGAACCTGATACAGGTTATTTTGAGCGAACCTGATACAGGTTATTTTGAGCGAACCTGATGCAGGTTATTTTGAGTGAACCTGATACAGGTTATTTTGAATGAACCTGATACAGGTTATTTTGACCGAACCTGATACAGGTTATTTTGAGTGAACCTGATACAGGTTATTTTGAACGAACCTGATACAGGTTATTTTGAGTGAACCTGATACAGGTTATTTTGAGCGAACCTGATACAGGTTATTTTGAGCGAACCTGATACAGGTTATTTTGAGCGAACCTGATGCAGGTTATTTTGAGTGAACCTAATACAGGTTATTTTGAGCGAACCTGATACAGGTTATTTTGAGCGAACCTGATACAGGTTATTTTGAGTGAACCTGATACAGGTTATTTTGAGCGAACCTGATGCAGGTTATTTTGAGTGAACCTGATACAGGTTATTTTGAGCGAACCTGATACAGGTTATTTTGAGTGAACCTGATACAGGTTATTTTGAACGAACCTGATGCAGGTTATTTTGAGTGAACCTGATACAGGTTATTTTGAGTGAACCTGATACAGGTTATTTTGAGCGAACCTGATACAGGTTATTTTGAGTGAACCTGATACAGGTTATTTTGAGCGAACCTGATACAGGTTATTTTGAGTGAACCTGATACAGGTTATTTTGAGCGAACCTGATACAGGTTATTTTGAGTGAACCTGATACAGGTTATTTTGAGCGAACCTGATACAGGTTATTTTGAGCGAACCTGATACAGGTTATTTTGAGTGAGCCTGATACATGTTATTTTGAGCGAACCTGATACAGGTTATTTTGAGCGAACCTGATACAGGTTATTTTGAGTGAACCTGATACAGGTTATTTTGAGTGAACCAGATACAGGTTATTTTGAGCGAACCCGATACAGGTTATTTTGAGCGAACCTGATACAGGTTATTTTGAGTGAACCTGATACAGGTTATTTTGAGTGAACCTAATGCAGGTTATTTTGAGCGAACCTGATACAGGTTATTTTGAGCGAACCTGATACAGGTTATTTTGAGTGAACCTAATACAGGTTATTTTGAGCGAACCTGATACAGGTTATTTTGAGCGAACCTGATACAGGTTATTTTGAGTGAACCTGATACAGGTTATTTTGAGCGAACCTGATACAGGTTATTTTGAGTGAACCTGATGCAGGTTATTTTGAGCGAACCTGTTACAGGTTATTTTGAGTGAACCTGATACAGGTTATTTTGAGTGAACCTGATACAGGTTATTTTGAGCGAACCTGATACAGGTTATTTTGAGCGAACCTGATACAGGTTATTTTGAGTGAGCCTGATGCAGGTTATTTTGAGCGAACCTGATACAGGTTATTTTGAGCGAACCTGATACAGGTTATTTTGAGTGAACCTGATACAGGTTATTTTGAGCGAACCTGATACAGGTTATTTTGAGTGAACCTGATACAGGTTATTTTGAGCGAACCTGATACAGGTTATTTTGAGTGAACCTGATACAGGTTATTTTGAGTGAACCTGATACAGGTTATTTTGAGCGAACCTGATACAGGTTATGTTGAGCGAACCTGATACAGGTTATTTTGAGTGAACCTGATACAGGTTATTTTGAGTGAATCTGATACAGGTTATTTTGAGTGAACTTGATACAGGTTATTTTGCGCGAATCTGATACAGGTTATTTTGAGTGAACCTGATACAGGTTATTTTGAGCTAACCTGATAAAGGTCGTGGGCACTAAATTTGATATCTACGTTTTTATGATTACAGCATACAATTGATTCACTGTCATACGGCACTACTTTGCTATGAAACATAGTCTGTCATATACAATGAAATCTGTTTAAACCGGATACCATTACTACCAACATTTCTGTCCTGGTTAGACAGGATTTTAATTCTGTAAGGCTAAATATGAACAGATATTTGCCAATGATATTAAATTGGCTGTTTAATTTAGATAGTATTCCGGTTAATTTAGTGTTCTATCTAGACAGGTCTTGTTTAAGTACTATATCGTTGTTGAAATGCACTACACGGGGATCTTTCGGGTAAGGTTTATTGGTGTTCAACACTACTTACAGCGATATGTCAGTTATATCATGACAGGTCAGTTTTAATTGGAGAAGTAAACCATAATATACGGAGAGAACAGCAATCCTGCCACAAGCCATCGAGTACATCTCGCCATATGTATATTCAGATTGGAAATATCATCGTCATTTGTTTTTTTTTTAAATCAAGTCAAATATTGAATGTATTTTGACAGATGGATGCTGCTAAGATATACTTTGGACTAGTAACAAACACTGGATATAACACGTCATCATATCAACCAAGTCAGATCACAATCAACTTTAGAGCATTGGTTCTTAATAATTTAAACCTTATAGATGGCGATATCTGTGATTTTAGAGCCAGTGTAGACCAAGATGGCGCCACGTCAAATTCATCTACCATATCGTTCCAAGCATCAATCTACAATCTGGTAAATATACGTTAGAGAGACCCGAAGGAACAAGCAAGAATATGCAATCACCATCAAGAGGTACAGGCAACATTGGGCACAAGAAACAAACACGAACACAAAAAACAAACAAAAAACACACAAAAAAACAACAACGAAAGACAAAGCAAAGAAACAATACAGAAAGCTAAAAATATGTACAACATGGACTCAAACAAAATAGTGTAGATTACTTTAAGCATAATTTATTGTCATATTGTCAAACAAATACAGAAAATGGATCAGACACACGTTATAAACTTACGAGGTCTTCTCCGTAGTGAGGATTATATATTAAAGGATACTGGCTACCATGTACAGGCTCTTTGAATATCTTACTCCCAGAGAATTTTAGATTATTTAGTTTTATAATCTGTTGACCTTTAGCAAACTTGCTGATGGTAATTCTAGAAACAAATTATACACATTATTTTAAGCATATTTTTATTGTAAACCATTAATTCTCATAATTAAAAGATGCGAAAACCAAATAATTCGAAAGAATTTAGTATCAATCCCACCAAATAGCCTAAAACAGGATAGCAAAAATCAGCTACAGTTACATAATGTGTTCTCCATACGTTATTCTATCCTATTTGAAAAGAACGAATATTTATACATTCAGACCTATATATCTATATATATGTAATTTGATGCGACCACAATTCATGGACGTTAAGCACCTCTTTTGTAGATTTCAAAACAGAAAAGCATAGAAAAGGCTAAATTTTCCGTCACTACCCAACTCACCGTGTCATGCTTTTGTAGGGACTGTTAAGCTTGTTCTCGTCCTTAATATAACTGAAATACTTCTCGTTGTGCATTAATCAATTAATCAATCAATCAATCAATATATCAAATACATTATGTCCGTCCTTGAATTAAGAAACTGCTTGAACAGCATGGAATGCGATGACGGACGTTGAACATACAAATCATACGAGACAATCGTACAACTCGTAGACAACTAGATTACAAATCATACGAGACAATCGTACAACCCGTAGATAACTAGATTACAAATCATACGAGACAATCGTACAACCCGTAGATAACTAGATTACAAATCACACGAGACAATCGTACAACCCGTAGATAACTAGATTACAAATCACACGAGACAATCGTACAACCCGTAGATAACTAGATTACAAATCATACGAGACAATCGTACAACCCGTAGATAATTAGATTAGTATGCATTACCTAATTATTTCACCAAAGTGGTTTAGCCTATAGAAAAAACTAGCTTAACCCCGCCACTTTTTACTAAAGTGCCTCTACCGAGCCGAGAAACGGAGTGGTCATGTATATGTATCTTAGGGTATAATTTTGACTGTTTCGTCTATTTTTTTTTTGTCGGATTTATTTTTCCAAGAGTGTAGTATATTTTCCCTTTCATTTTATTAGTAAAATCTACTATATATTACGATTTATTTATTTATTTATTTATTTATTTATTCATTCATTCATTCATTCATTCATTCATTCATTCATTCATTCATTCATTTATTTATTTATTTATTTATTTATTTATTTATTTATTTATTTATTTATTTATTTATTTATTTATTTTCTATTTTTCATAGGTGTCCGGTTATGACCCACTAGTATCAGTAACAGGACCTAGTATCTTGGCATTAGGACAGGTGGCCACGTGGACAATAGATACAGTACTAGTAGACGGTTCAAATGACTTGACCTTAGATATATACGGATCTGGAAACTCTCCTATAAATATATGTTCTTCCAGATATAAAGGCAAAGGTTAGAATTAAGACAATTTATATATATGTCCATCAATTGACGGGTGTCATTAGTGGAGCAGGGACTGCCTACCCTTCCGTAGTACATGAGTTCACCCCCGGTTTTTAGAGGGGTTCCTGTTACTCGAACTTTAGTTTTATGTGTATGTTTTGTTGATTGTTGTTTGTCCATTTGTACTTTTTCTTTTGGCCATTGTGTTTTCTGTTCTTCTTTGATTTACGGATTCTGATTTCCCCTTTGGTATCTTCAAACTCTTCCTGAGATATGATACCGATAGATTGTGTTTTCTGTTCTTCTTTGATTTACAGATTCTGATTATTCCTTTGGTATCTTCAAACTCTTCCTGAGATATGATACCGATAGATTGTGTTTTCTGTTCTTCTTTGATTTACAGATTCTGATTGCCCCTTTGGTATCTTCAAACTCTTCCTGAGGTATGATACCGATAGATTGTGTTTTCTGTTCTTCTTTGATTTACAGATTCTGATTATTCCTTTGGTATCTTCAAACTCTTCCTGAGGTATGATACCGATAGATTGTGTTTTCTGTTCTTCTTTGATTTACAGATTCTGATTTCCCCTTTGTTATCTTCAAACTCTTCTTGAGATATGATACCGATAGATTGTGTTTTCTGATGTTAGAAGATTTTGAAGATATCAAAGAGTAATCAGACAATGCTATAGTCTAACAATACAGGACAAAAGCTACACAGAAAACTGAAAATGGAGCAACATAAACACCCCGGGGAAACCGCAGTAATGCTCAGGTACTCCGGAAAGGTATTCAGTTTTTGCTCTACCATTGGCACCCGATCTGTTACTGTTGAACGACAGGAGAAGTTTTGAAGAAAGATAACTTTTGAAAAAGAATAAAATGTCTTTCTACAGATGAAAACAATCAGCCAAACAGGGTAATAGGGTAAATAGTTGAACTCAATGTTTATTAAAATTTCTGCATATATAATGATTGGTTAATTTAAATGTCAATTTTATCAGTATGCCATATGTATCGTTGCCTGATGAAATGTCTAAAAGTTAAATGCTTGATATAGAGAATAATACATGGCAAAATCCGTATCATATGCCGTATCATCCCGCGAAACCAATATCATCCAGAGGGCCTTTAGGCCCGAGGAATGATATTGGTCGAGGGTGATACGGCATATAATACGGATTTTGTCATGTTTTATACACTTTATCATATATTTAAACAGGAGAGTATACAGGGTAGGGGTATGATAAAGAGTAGGCATCTGGCTCTTTATTAAATATTCAAAACTACTGTATTTACCACTAAATATATGATAAATTGTAGTATAATATTTGTCTATTTAAATGCCATAATTGTGGATCCATACAACTAGTTTAACTCCACTTCTTTCTATTCAACAAATACATGACTGGTACAGGCAATTTAATGAAAAGTGTCGGGGGGGGGGGGGGTTAAGCTAGTTTTATGGGCCCACAATAATGCTACATGCTTATATAGCAATAGAAATACTTTTATTTTAGCTATCTATCATCAAAACGAGCATACCGAGAGTTCCGAATAGAAGAAGAGACGGTATCCAACTGTATGCAGCTTTTGTTTTAATTTCTCTGCTTGATATGAAAGAGAGAAGAAGAGTTTGGGGATACCAAAAGGGGTAATCAGAATCCGTAAATCGAAGAAGAACAGTCAACACAATGGGCAAAAGAAAAAGTACAAAAGGACAAACAACGATCTGCAAAACATACATATAAAACTAAAGATCGAATAACACGAACTCCACTAAAAACCGGGGATGAACTCAAGTGCTCCGGACGGGTGATCAGTTCCTGCTCCACTAGTGACACCCGTCGTGTTAATCTAGTTGCAAACCCGGTGATAAGTCATGAACGAGGAAAGGACCGGGAAGTGTTTACGACAAGTGGAACATATCCATGGTCATTTGTGACACAGATATTCCATATCGGTCAACCAGGTCATGCGACTTCAACCTAGCTAAGAGAGCATGTTCGAAAAATTATTTTCAAGCGAGGAAATTGTGCGGACATGCACATTTTTGTTAGTTGCATTGATTTTTGCCTCTATTTTGACGATGTTCGATTGGGTTTGGAAACAGTTTCGCCAATGCGCTATTTTTTTGTTTATTTTATCTCATCAACCTATTCTCACAAGAGATATTTTTGTAGGTTCTAACTTGGGATGTTATAACGACCATGTCATAACAGTTGATCCTAGTATTGCGGGACCAACAGGTTTTGTTTATACGTTTGATGAAATATTGAATACAGGTAAGACGTACGTTTAAATTGTGAAATTAAATTGAATATATGAAATGAGTGAGCGTTTATTGCTTAACACCAAATAAGACATGCTTCACCTATATTATGGCGAGACCAAATTACATTATGATGCGAGGATTTCCGCTTTGTACTAGACCAACACAATAGTTGGATTATTATAGTGCTAGCTCACTGAAACAACCCGGATAGATATGTTGTCCCACTCAGACACAATACTCTTAATTACGAACAAACCCGTCTTTGTCCTTCCTCATTAATGATGTGTGCCTAGCGGAGAGGCAACAAATGTCACTTCTATAGTCTCTGGTTTGACCCAGCTAGGAATCGAATCCACAATCTACAGAGAGCACGCTAACCATTACACCACCGATCAACTACTGAATAGAATGAATGCATAAACATATATTCATTCCTTATTCATTATCTGTTAAAATCTGATTTTCAATTTTGTTCTTAACGTTTCCTTGTGATCAACATTTACTTCATAACCTTCTTGAACCCTACGGCAAGAATCACTTGTCATGCGTTGTTTTGCACAAAGGTTTGGATCAAAAACATTTTCAATATGCTTGAAAGCTAATTTCTGACTTGAACTGTCATCTTGAACATTCCTGCAAGATTCTGCTACAGTATTTTTATCATTCCAGTTTTCAACCTTTGAAATACTTATTTCTTTATTATCCAATAAGAACTGTTCTGAATCACTCTCAAAACATTTCTCAGCTCGAGTACAATGAGCACATTCTGTGTTATAATTATAACATGGGCGTCTACTCAGGGCGTCTGTATTATTATGAGACCTTCCAACCCTGTGTTCAATCCTAAAATCATAAGATGCTAGGATCTCAATCCATCTGGCCAATTGACCTTCAGGATTCTTAAAATTCAATAACCAGCTTAATGCACCATGGTCACTTCTAACTTTGAAGTGTTTACCATATAAATAACGGTGGAAATGTTTAATAGAGGCTACTACTGCTAGTAACTCTCTTCTTGTCACACAATAGCTTCTTTCTGATCTACTGAAAGTTTTACTAAAATAACAAACAACTTTTTCTAATCCATCTTGTGATTGGAACAATGCTGCGCCCATCCCGACATTACTTGCATCGGTATCTAAAATAAAGAAACCTTCCCTAGTAGGATAGGCTAAAATTGGTGCTTGAGATAAAGCCTTTTTTAAGTCCTCAAAAGAATACTGACAGTCTTCTGTCCAGACAAATTTTTGTTTTTTCTCCATGATTTTATGTAAAGGTTTAGCTTTATCTGCATATTTCAGAATAAATTTCCTATAATAGGAAGTTAAACCTAAAATGCTTCTGACCACCTTGATATTTTTAGGAATTGGCCAATCTCTAACTGCCTGAATATTACTTAGGTCAGTGGAAACACCACGTTCACTGACTATATGTCCTAATAATTTTACCTCTTTCTTTAAAAAGTTACACTTCTTTGGGCTGAGCTTTAAATTAACTTCCTTAGGCCGTTGAACGAATTCTCTCAAGTTTTGCATGTTTCTCAAATGAATTGGAGAATATTATTATATTGTCTGGGTACACTAATCAAATCTTCCAGGTTAAACCTGTCAAAACCTGCTCCATTAACCTTTCAAATACAGGGACACTATTAGACAACCCCATTGGCATTCTCTTAAATTGCCATAAACCTCCCCCTGAGAATGAAAATGCTGTTTTTTGCCTATCCTCTTTGGCCAGCGGAATCTGATAAAATTCTGATTTTAAATCGATTGTAGAAAAGTATTTTGCAACTGATAAAGCATCTATAGTATCATCTATTCTGGGCAAGGGATATGAGAATTTAGAAACACAGTCATTTACAAATTTTAAAATCTACACAAAATATCCGTGTATTGTCTGATTTCTTAACTAAGACAATATTTGAATTCCAGGGACTAACTGAAGGTTCAATTATATCTTGCTTAACTATTTTCTTAATTTCTTCCTCAGCATCTTTCGTACGAGCTAAAGGAGTTCGTCTATGTCTCTGTCTAACTGAGGGATGATTCCCAGTATCTATAGTATGTTCCACTAAATCTGTGAAACCAATATCATCTGAGGTTTCTGAGAATTTACTACTATATTCAATGAGTAAGTTTCTAAACTTCTCATTCTGATCCTTATCTAAACCAACTTGACCAGACTCAACTACATTCTGTAAATGAGCAGGGAGTTGTCTATCCTTACTGAATAAATGTTGGCTCTTTGTGTTAGCCACATTATTAACAGTCTCATACGATTGAATATCTTCTTCCCTAATCTTATTGCATGTTGCAACAATTGTACCTTTACATAAAGTACAAGGTTCACTATTCACATTGATAATTCTCAATGGAATATTATCCATTTCTGGATTAACTATTGATCTAGCTACCAATAGCCCATTCTTTTCCATCAATTTTTCATTTGGTTCAACCAAACCAACTTTACTTCTAAATATTGGATCTCTAGGTTTACCAGAAATACAAATTTCTGAATTAGGAGGAACTTCTGTTGTCTCTTGTGTGGCAACTCTATAGCAAGATTTAGCATTACTTGCATAATGAAAACATTGAATTATCTCCCCCTTGACTGACAACTTATTTTGACTTAACAAAACATCACAATTATTTGACAAAAGGAAATCCATACCAAGGATTGCTTCATTTGAAATATCAGCCACTAAAACATTGTGGTGATAACTATGATTTCCAAGACAAATTTCAACATCAATTTGTCCAATGAAAAGTGAGCTTTCACCTGCAGCTGTTATCAAATTAATATTTACTGGAGCAATTTTATGGGCTAGTGAAGGATTTATTACATCAATAAACTTTTTACTCAAAATTGTAACATTGGCTCCAGTGTCTACAAGACAAACTAAACATTTATTTTGGAGATTAGATTCAGAAAATTTATCTTTGAATTCTTTTAAACTCCTTTTCATTGCTTACATTTTGTACTTCTAGACTTGAATTGTTCAAATGACCTTTAACAGAATCTGTCTGCCTAACCATGCACCCTTTTTTTCTTTCTGTTAATTTTAATGTTTCTAGTCTTACAGCTAGAGTTTCAGCTTCATGTATTGATTTCGGGTTTGACTCTCTAAGTCTGAGTCTAAGGTCTCCATCTGGAATAGCATCTATAAAATGTTCTAGTGCTAAAACACTTGTTAAGGAAGATTGAGCACTAGGGTAAGCTTGTTTTGTTAACTTTTTAATGGACTGGGCCAGTTCAGGTAGACTTTCACTCTTTCCCCTAGTTCGGGTCTGGAGGTTAGCCCTATTCTGACTTTTCAGCTGAGCCATACCTAGTATGTAAAACTCTTATTAAACTATTATAATCTTTTCTAGATTCTTTATCTAATTCATTGAGTAGAGCTCTTGCTCCCCCTTTAAACTTCCAGCCAAATAAAGTGATTTGGTTACATATTCCCAACCATTTATTTCTGCCAAGATCTCAAACTGAGACAAATACTCATCTAAATCCTCGTCCCCTTCATATAATTGAGGTTTTAAAGAGACATTGTTTCTCTCTCGTAAGTTTACATTAGAAGATAACCCCCTATTTACTTGCAAGTTATCCAGTACAGAATGATTCTGATTATCATTAAATACATTATCTTGATTTAATAATAAAAAAAAAAATATGTGTATCTGTGTTTTGTTGTTGTTTTTCAATCTCTTGTGTGGACTGGTTAATTAAGGTAGGAAATGTTAACCTTATCTCCATCGTTTGTCTGTGTTATACTAGTATCACATTTATGGTTATCATCCATTTTTACAATGGTTTTCTTGTTTTCTTGCACCTGGTTTCCAATTATTATTATGCGACCCTTGATAGCTGAGATTTCTCCTTCAAAATCTTGTCTTTTTTGATTTATAGTAGTGACAATTTCTTTCTGACCATTTAAAAAATCATGTGTTATGTCTCTTAAGCTGTTTGTAAATAAACTTTTTAATTCATTGATTTATGATAGAAATTTTTGAATTTGTCTGTTTTTATCATTTGTTTCTTTTATTGAGTCAACCTTCACCTCCGATTCATTTAATGGAAGGGTTACATCCCCCTTCTCTTCATCCAATGATGAGCCATTAGTAATTAAAATAATGTCTCTTGAATCATCCATAATCTATTATCTTAGAAAAAAAAATCTTCTTAGAATTTTTTTTCTTTAAATAAAATTTCAAAAAGTGCTTCTTTAAAAACATTTCTGATCTTTCAGAAAGTTAAAAATATTTATTTCAACCACCAAATTCAAAGTATTTAGATCCCACTTCTGACACCAGTGTAACGGTTTCACCCCTTAATCCGAGTGGCTATATTAGAATAAGAGGTTCAACTGAAACATTAATTTGCATGAATCCTTTGAACTGGCATAGGTTGAAATATTAATATAACTAGAAGTCAGGTAAAGGTTCAGATAATTTATATCTGTCTAATTCATCAATATTTATAGCATTTACAGATATTACAATTTATTTACAATAACAATGATCCATAATCATCCAACTTAATAAAATCGAAGAAGGTTGATCACGAACGTTGACCTCAATTCAACCTTCGGCATTTCTATAAAATATTCCGTATATCATATCTTATTTATTATTCACATTAACTTCTCATTTCAGTAATTAAAATGAAACTACAATTATCCTAAAATCTCTTAGACCTTAGGTTTTCGGGACGTAGGTTGACGGAAGGTTGACTCACAGAAGCAGACGACACGTGGCTATTTTACATATATAAATAAAGCAGCATTCTAATGCTCGTAGGTCATAACTTATTGAAATTATTTCCGTACCAGGCCAAACTGGTTCTGCATTTTGTCAACAACCTTTTGAGACATCTTGAAGGTTGATTAGGTTGATTAGGTTGAGTTAGAATAAATATAAGCTTTTCTTAAAAGCGTCTGTCAACAATTGACAACGAGAAATAAATATGAGGAAGGTTGAGTGACCTCGCTGTTTATTGGTAAATCCACTTGTGCTCCAGCCAATAAAAAAGGCTCATACAAGAATAGAATCTCGTGCTACTCCCCGCCATACTTGAGTGAATTGAAACAACAACAAATCGTAAAATGTATCACTGGTATTTGGATGATTATGGATAAATAAATGCATGATATGACAAACAATTAAAATATTGGCAAGTTAAAATACATACACAATAACTTTATAGTTGAAATAACTGGCAATCAGCAGTAAATATTTCTCTGGAAGCAAAATTCCCGAAGTAAACAACGGACCGACATTTACGATCGTACTGTCAGATTTCGTAATGATTTTTTTTATCTAGTTCGTTACAATATATAGATATGATCCCGTGGACGCAACATAGTATAACCCATTTTTGAGTTGGTGTATCAGCAACATGAAATGATGTCCTCAACGGTTTTTGGAGGTACAGACAAAACGGTTTTTGGAAGTACAGACAAAACAACAAGATCTGAAATTGGAAACTCAAGTCACAATTATATGTTTTATTTAAAATGTGCTGAAGATGTCGCTCATATTATCCGTACATACTAAACTGTTGAATCAAAAGTCGTTAAAATTTACCAAATTCGATGAATGCCCGTGTCAAATAAAAACAAAACCTTTAAAGCATATTTATTTTAAGAATATTTATCTTTAATATCAAATTCCTGAATTGGCTGTAATTCTAGATTATCTGTATGGGTTTACTACTGATGATGCCAACAATACAATAACACTAGAAATACTGGGAAGTATACCAAAGAATGGTCAACCTGGATCTACTTTCACTTTCACAGTAGATTCATACATTGATGGTATTTTTAGAACTACTACAACATTTGATGTCACTGAAGGCCCTCCATCATTTACTACTACCGTAAGTAGATACATTGTTTTACCGTTATGATATTAATTTGTCTTAATACTACTCACATACTAATAATGTTACGCCTTAATTGTAACTGATTGTCATTTACCTTTCTAAAAATAGGTTGTATAGTTTTGCTAATTTTCTGATAACAGCCTCTATGATAACAGCCTCTATGATAACAGCCTCTATGACAACAGCCTCTATGATAACAGCCTCTATGAAAACAGCCTCTATGACAACAGCCTCTATGACAACAGCCTCTATGATAACAGCCTCTATGATAACAGCCTCTATGATAACAGCCTCTATGATAACAGCCTCTATGATAACAGCCTCTATGATAACAGCCTCTATGATAACAGCCTCTATGATAACAGCCTCTATGAAACATCTGTGAATTTGCACAATATCCTCCAAAATCTATTGGTTCACTGGAAAACCCGATTATTGACAATGCGAGACAGTTGTGACTACAATTAATGATACACGTCGTTACATGTGATTTCTAGTAAACTTTCCTTTCTTCGGTATCAATAAAGAGAGGGAAGGAGGTAGTCGACATCGCAGCAGGAGGGGCACATAGTGCTTGTATTACCTAAGGTTGTCTTGATTTGAGGCAGGAGTCAGGATCTTCAATTCCGGGGGGAGGGGGGGAGGGGGGGGGGGGGGGGGTGAACCAGTTTACTGGTTATTAATCATCATTTGTGACACCTCACCCCAGGCAGGACTAAAAACTCAAAACGTTAGTGGTAATAAGCAGTGATTGCATGTAGGTAGAGGTAAATACAAATACTATGTAATTGTGCCACGACATTCCCTTGTTAGCATGACGTCCATATATAATAGGTGTGTGTTTGACATAATCTGATCTCTATGCTGTTATAGGTTCTACCAGTTGTACAAGTCACTAAAGTATCGACCAATCAGAACCAGATAACAAAAGGTTCATCTGTACTGATATATGTTGACATTTACGTTCAACCAAACACCGTTGACATTTATTCACTGCAAGTCACCACCACTACTAGTTTGTCTACGATATGTGACATTAGGATCGTAAGCAAGGGAAGTAACTTTCCTTGTAATGATATATTGGAGGTAGATAATACAACTTCATATACGTCATTGGATGGTAATTTGACGTTTTCCATGGTGACACGTGATATTGGACTTATTACGAGTATGACCAATGAAATTGATATCATGGACGTTGACAACAAGGTACGTGCTATTTATAGAATGAAAGTGTTCTTGTATTTTGTTTTATTCTGTGTTTTGTTTTTCTTTTTGTCAATTCTTTGTCCCTTCGGTTTTCTCTAACATTTATGCTTAAATGCAAGGATCCCAATTTTCGCGGATTACTCATAAACGATACAGTATTGTAAAACTCCATTCGTTCACTCCTAAATAATTCTATTCTTACTAGAATTTATCAATAACTCATAATCCGATTGGATATCGTCACTTATTCAACGTCATTCGAAAGGAATTGATAAATCAATATTTCCGTTTGCCGGACTACTTTTTTTTTGTAGCGTTACGGCGTAAGAATATGAAAAAATAATCTACCAAGAATTATTAATATTTAGCGTCGAAAACAAACACGATGTCCAAAAATAAGAATTATAAGAATTAAGCACTGTGTTTTTAGGAAATTATGTATGTATAAACTCCGGCAGATCACTCACAAACTTTACATAAAATCCTTCGGACTTTATTGTTTGTGAGTGAGCTGCCGGAGTTTATACATATATAATTTCCTAAAAAACAGTGTTTAATCCTATATTCAAAATCAAAATAGAAAGAAATGACGTAATTTATTAGAATATTGTTCTCATTAGCAACATTAAGCTTAGTTTCATACTTAAATTTCATGAGACCGCATCTGTAGTGTAATTGCTAGCTTGCTATCAGGGAATGCAGTAGACCGTGGATTCGAGCCACAGGCGGGTCACACTCTAGAACATGAAATTTGTATTTGCTGCTTTTCCGCTAAGCACACAGTTTTAAAGAGCGAGAGCAAAGACTTGAATGGTTCGGAATCAGGATAATGTGTCTACCCACGGATTGTTGTTGTGGTTAGCTTGCTTTATGAAGATCAATGAAGCGTGTTGATCTAGTAAAAAGCGGACATCATCATCATTTCATTGGCTATGACTTCTTCACGCCTTGATATAGCTGAACAACTGCTCATTTGACTTATATCTACATTCAATTCAATTCAATTAATCACTCATTAACTTTCGTAGATTGATTCGTAAATAAAGGTAATAACAAAATTACCGAACTCCGAACAATCTTACAAAGGGAAAGTCAAAACTCATAATTATATAAACAGACAAAATCAGTCAACAACCGGAAAACTGTGAAAACCGTAATGACCCTGACTTGGTACAGACATTTCTAAAGAAATGGTGGGTTGAATCAGATTTTAAATCCACGTCAATTTGCTCCATACAAATAATGTGTTACACATTACCACATATAAGGAGTTATTCACATTATCATTGTTGGTGCATTCTGTGGATTGTCATTGTTTCGAAGTCACTGTTAGGAGGTGTTGCTTTAATTTCTTTCCTTTTTCTTTTTTCTTCTTCTTTGTTTATTTGTTTCTTTTTGTTTGTTTGTTTTTTGTTTTTTTGTGTGTGTTTTGTTGTTGTTGTTTCGCATTCCACATGCTGTGCCATTTACTCTTTTTTTGTAAAAAAATTATTACATGCGAGTTTTCATTAAAACAGTTACCATGGTGATATAAGACTATAATACATGCTATTTTTGTTTTTTAGATTACAGTTGCTGTGGTAATCCAGGCTTCCCAGGATTCATCAGCGACAACCTCAGATACAATAGTAGTTACAGCAGCGGTTACCAGTGGCAACCTTGGCACTGCATCATCCTTGATGTCAATGATGGTTATCAACTCTATAATATCATCTGAGGTAGTTAAGACTTTAACGTATCGGAGGCCGTCGATGTCGTGGTCGTATAGTAGTTGGATTTACAACTACATATACAATCAGTGCCTATCGAGTTCGAATCTCGATCAGGGCGAGGTGTACAATATTATGTGATAACGTTTGTCAGTGACTTACGGCAGGTCGGTGACTTTCCCAGGGTACTCCGGTTTCCTCCACCAATAAAACTGACCGCTACGATATATCTGAAATATTGTTGAAAGTGGCGTTAATCACCATCAAACAAACAAACAAACAAATCTTAACGTGTCATGACTATGATCCATTTAGCTAACAACAATGGGATTATCTGTGACGAGATTTAGTGAGGTTCGTGTTGCTCGATCTTTGGTTATCGATGTAGTGGTTTATAGATTATTGTTTTTTTCCTTTTGGCCATTGTGTTGTCTGTTCTTTTGGCCATTGTGTTGTCTGTTTTGGCCAGTGTTGTCTGTTCTTTTGGCCATTGTGTTGTCTGTTTTGGCCATTGTGTTGTCTGTTCTTTTGGCCATTGTGTTGTCTGTTTTGGCCATTGTGTTGTCTGTTCTTTTTCGAATTACGACTCTTCTGTATACCCTTTAATACCTTTAATCTTTTATTTGATATGCCATGACTGCTATTGGTGGCCCAATACATACGTGTATGTATGTGTTTGTTTGCGCATAGTGGTGTCCAACACGTATTGTGTTGTGTTTTTGTTTTGTTTTTCTTCGTCTTGTGTACCCTGTTTCCAGGTTCTCTGATTGTCCCCCTTTTTTGATTGACCCTTCGGTATTCTCTAACGTTATTTATAAACTGAACATGGGATCAACTTTATCTTTGTGTTTGTTATAAAATTATATATATATATGGAATATCGGCAATCTTGAGGGTCGAGACAGACATTATCGCCAGCAAGTCCGATATACCGAGCTATGATGCTGGTGATTATGTATGTCGAGATGTTCAAAACTGACGTTATTGTTTTTACCGGTAACGTCATAGTGTATTTGACGTCACATTGACAAATAATTGTCAATATCAGGGTCAGTTCGCTGATACTTACAATATCACTCCGTGATATTAAAGGAAAAATGCCCAAATTCGATAATATACAATAGCTAACTATAGCTTGTCTTGGCTGTGATTCGTAACCTGATTAATACAGAGAAATCCTGTATAAACCGAACATCTGTGGGGTCTACATGTACAGATTACGTTCATAGATGATTAGGGTTATTACTCCCCATTCTTTTGACTCTGACTCTCAGTCAAAAAATGGAAAGACTACCTCAAACATATCTTACCTTAGACGATGTTGGCTATCGCGTTCAGACCCTTTGTCTTTCTTGCTTCCAAGCACATTTAAATTATTTGGATTTTAAATATTTGGCTTTAAAAGCTAATCTGATGAAAATTATTCCAGAAACGCGTTGTGTGCACTTACCTAAATATCTATGTTTTATTAGATATTAAAGATTCATTCAATGATAGGCTTAGACACATTAACGTTGTTAGTTGTAGAGTCAAAACATCTTTCGATAATGTACCCAGTACCCAGCATTGTTCAAAAACACATATGTATGACTTTCTTTTCCGTTCATCATAAAATGTGTCGTAATCCGATCGAATTGAATGAATTCTAGTTTTAACATATAAAGCGAAAAAAAAACCAACCATATTGTCGGAACAATTCCAAAATCCAACGAAATAATCGTAGAAACAAAGAACAAATCTGACATCCCTTAACACACACTATACATGTACATGATCGCTCATTTTCATGGCGTGCCACATACTTTTCAATAAAATAAGTGCTGGGTTTAAACTAGTTTTATGAGCCCAAGCATCCACTCATAATAAAATGATGACGTCATGCAAGTGTTTGTCACGTGATTAAATGGCACCAACACTCGCATCCAACTTCATTAGCAGCGTTGTTCTAAGAAGAGTTTGGAGATATCAAAGGGGTAATTAGAATCCGTATATCGAAGAAGAACAGACAAATCAAATGCTCGAATCTTTACAAAATTATACAGAATATGTCCAAACTAAGTTGTTAGCGAATATTGTAATGGAATTTCCTATTGTGCCATCCTAGTGTTATTTCCTATCGACATTATATTCCATGGCGTTGTTGGTCAAACTGTATCATGACTGTCTTTTACTAAGTGCCGTGAGATAAACTGGCTCGTTTGACAGTTAATTTTGATGACAATCTGGTTAACTCTAATAGAATTATGTTAAATGATTGTTATGGTTTTATGTGCCCAAACCTGCCTTCTCAGATAAAAGTGCGATTTTTCTCTAATACATTAAAAGCTTTTTTGTGTGTTCTAGATAAATCCAAGTGTACACCTGACAAGTCTACCACCCGAACCATTACCAGTACAAATCTCCGAAACAGTGGCTTGGAAAATACGAATGGAACTACCTGTTACGTCAGACAGATTTGACGTCAGAGCATTCACTCAAACAACTGGCAACGAGGCTCGTCTGACGGTAGTATCTGCTGAATATACATTTATTGGGAAAGACTTGAGCTGCAACGATAACCTGAAAACTCTTACCTCGGTAAAATCTACTTATCTGCCAAGTCAACAAATGCGTACCATTAATGCCGACTTAGGATATATTTCATATCAAGGTAAGTGTTTTTGATGCACGAATAAATTCTTGTATTTTTTAATCTCGTAGTGAAATTGCATTCTTGATCTAATAAATATAAATAAATATTTCAGTTATATCGTGGCGGTTAAACAAATATGAATATCCACCTTCTTTAAAGCAATGATAATAATAATAACAAAAATAATTCAGTTATTTGTGAACAATAGGAACAATTTACTGGTAATTTAAACATTTTTTCTTTTACTTTCATCGAGTAATGCCGTCAGTATCCATGAACTCACTCCAATACTGAACACAATCGGTCAGTGTAGAGTCAAATACACTGTGCTGTTACCGATACAAATAATGACGTGCAATTTGAAGGTCTAGACATACATTATCAATATTATCGCAGCGCAACCTATCAGACTAGCTGCGATATTAGTAATAATATCTGTCTCGTCCTTCAAAACGGACCTTATTCAATATATTTTTAAGCAATGATACAATGCTAAGCCACAATGATCGAACTACTGGTTTGTCGGTAATTTCTGACAATTATGTCTGTACAGGATGTCATTATTGTGAGTACAGCGATGCCTCTTAATTCAAGATTTAATTGCGTAGTTAAGCAACAGTTCATTTGTGTCCCCGTTTTTTCAATTTTGTGTTTTATTTCATTTCTTTTTTTTTTATTTACTACTTTTAATAATTATAATTTATTAATACTCACTGAGGTGTTCGATGTGAAATCACGTTGAAATCACGTTGAAATTCCAATCCCACAAGGCAAACATAGCCAGAAATGATGGGTACTTTGCTTATTTGCATATCTAAGATGGCGACGCCGGAACGTCTGCAATTTTCATATGATCTATATAGACGATATCATTCATAATTGCATGCGTGTCATTTTCTGAACTTGAAAATGATACATTGAATCAAGCTGAATTAAATGAAATAAAAATTAACGAAAACAATTAAATATTCGAGGTTCCTGGACTAAATGATAATCCGAGGCGACGAACCCTTTTTTGGCCTTAAGAGTCTATGTAAAAATGTCTGAAATACATGAAACTGGTGGCGTGTGACACAAAATTTAACAATGAATGATATTTGGCGACATATTTTCTGAAATTAATTTAGATTCCTCAATAATATATGTAATTATATTAACTAACCTTATATTTCTAGCTTCTAAACTCGGGGTTCCCACAATAAATATAATATGATCATTTTTGCATGGTCGCGATATCAAAGACATGTCTAAAATCGTTACAAAACAAAAATATTTGAATTTTGACAGAAGAAAAACTTTGCGGAAATAAACAATAACTTTTAATTTTCGAATCATTGACGGACACATTGAATTTCCGTACTATAGGCTATTTTTTGACAAATCTAATAAACGATCCATCAAGCTTGAAACTGCAGTCACGTGATCAAAATCTAATCTAAATATGATGAATATTTATGAGGAAAGTACCCTCAATTTCTGGATATGATTTTTAATGGAATATATTTCTTAGTAAACATATAATGTTAATGTGCAGTCGAATCTAGTGATGTTGTCGCGGTCAGTTCGACTGTCGTTAAACATGTTAACGTGTATAAATATACTGTCATTTCTCCTACAGGAATGGATAATTCCACAGATGGAAACATTCTAGAAATCGAGTTCACCTTCAAAGTTGCAGACCACCCAGCTAATACAGACGGCTCTACTAGTATCTTGAGCTTTATGGTTACCAGCGATGGGGGTGTATCTGAGATAGGTACAGGTGGTGTAACCATACAGGTGTTAGGAAGTGAGACTGCCTCTATTATTTTTAATACATGGAGTAGTGATTCATCTTTAATACAAAACCTTGCAGGGTAATTATGAGTTTTACTATATATCAACCAAATGGCAACTATGCTTAACCTTGGGTATTACGTATATGTGTGCCCCTTCCCTTCATCTTCCTGAGAGGGGGCCCGGATGGCTCAATGAGTTAGGTCGTTGGATCTAACAACTCATACAAGCCTATCACCAATACGGCGTGGGTTCGCGCCCGGCTTTGTAAATTACAAGAAAGGGTGCACTCGACTCGCAGCTGCAAGTGATAAAGTTTACCAGTTGCTTGCCCACGGTCAGTGGTTCTTCCCTGGTACTCCGGCTTCTTCCACCACTAAAACTGGTCTCCATAATATAGCTGAAATATTGTTGAAAGTGGCGTTAAAACATCAAAAATCAAAATCAATCAAATCATCTTCCTGAGAATACCTTAAGGAACTAAAAATATGAGCAACACGATACTCGCCAAGAAACCAGGTATGAACCAATGCGCTCAGGGTAAGCGGTTGTGGGTGAACCGATGTGATCAGATTTAGCAGCCGAGGTGGATATGGGCAAAATCTTGGGGCATTTTAAACACCTGTTGGATTTTTGAATTGTTGCGGCAGTGTGATATATGTTTTTAATTTTATTACAATTGAAGAACAAGTGTATCGCTTGGCACATATTTAGTCAAAAGTATGTAAATGTCTACTGTTATCTAAGTCTCGAACAAAATGAAATGTTATTTCTAGAAGATATATTTTTTTTTTCGTACAGGGAGACGGTAACGGTATATGGTAATATTTCCTTACAGAATACATCAACTGCGCATGCATCAAATGTCAAGGTTTTGTACATGTTGCCACATTTTGTTAAATTTGCTTCACCATTGAATTATACACACGTACAACCGATAGTGTCGGAAGATGCTAAAGGACTAGAGTTACTGGTATGTAGTAAGATATTAACATTTTTCTTATTCTAGATAATGTTTTTGAGACAGAATTTTTCTTATTCTAGATAATGTTTTTGAGACAGAATTTTTCTTTTTCTAGATAATGTTTTTGAGACAGAATTTATCTTTTTCTAGATAATGTTTTGAGACAGAATTTAGCGCTGAAAAAATGTATTTAGTGAATATTTGACCTAGTTAAAATTCCTACGTTCCAAGTTAGTAAAGTGGGACGTCATGCATATGCATGCGTCTATATGTTACTATAAATATCCAACTCAGTGTATTGGGCTAATACAATGCGAACCTCATTATCATCTCATTGCCAATTAACTTGTTCTCCCCATGATATAGCTGAAACATTGATGGGTTGGCGTTAAGCAACAGTTACAATTACATTACATTGAAAATTTACTTGTTCTCCCCATGATATAACTGAACAATTGCTGAGTTGGCTTTAAACAGCAATCATTCACTCACTCACTCTTCTATTTATTAGACTTAACATTGCATTTTTAAATATTGCCAGCCTAATCTTTATTTACATAAGGACAGGGGTTATGCAATAAAGCATAGGAAAAGTTTAAAGATACCTAAGTAGTAATGAAAACCATTAATTCAAAGAAGGACAGACAAAGCAATTAACAAGAGAAAGGTTACAAAAAATGATCTACAAAACACTACACAGTAAACTAAACATTGAGCAGCTCCACTAACTAACGGGGGTTATCTCATGTGTTCCAGAATGGTAAGCAATGCCTGTTCCACTGTCGCATTACTGTAAAACGACACGAACATCATTGTACAGGACAATCGGGATAGGCACCAATACACGTGTATTAATACATGCAAATCCTAACCCCAATGCAAAGCTAATGGAAGCAAAGACATCAAGAATATCGATTTGAACTCTTACATTTTTTATTTATGAAATATTGGTCTCACACAAATAACGTCTTACGTCCTGCTCGAGAAGACCAGAACGTGTTGAATACGTTATTAAATGATATTATATCTGTAATGGATCAATTAAATGTTTCTTGTCTTTCTTTACAGTTCCCTCTAGTCACGTTTGAAGATCTCGTTGAGTTCTCGTTCAAGTTGGTCTTGGATCCAAGTGGATATTTTGATCCGGGTACTGAGAATATTTACATGGTGCTTCCGGTAGATGTGACGTATACCTCATTACAACGTCCAGACAGATCTGATACCTCTGTTCATTACTTCCCAGAACCTTTTGTATTAGAGTTTCTTTTTGATGTACCAAGTATGTTCTCATATATATACACTAAAAAACGCCACGATATAGCTGAAATATTGCTAATGTTGGCGTTTAACACTAATCAATCAATCAATCAATCAATATACACTAAGGTTAATACAGCTTTGAAGCGATTTTAGAGAAACGCAATCAAAAGTGATTTTTTTGCAATTCGGATAAAAACAACAAAAGTAGAACCAAGGGGCAATCAAGAATTGACAATAAGAGACACTGGCAACGTTGGCCAACAAAACATAGGACGGAGACAAACAGAACACAGAGGCACAGAAAACTAAAAAAAATTGCAACAAGGACACCACCAAGTAAAACCCGGGGTCCAACACAGGTACTCGTGAAGGGTATGCAGTTCCTGCATATTGTAAGACACATACCATGTTACTTTTAGAGTCGAGACGTGTTGGAGGGTGAGGGTGAAGGTGTTTAATGCCACTTTCAACAAAATTTTAGTTATATCGTGGCGGTCAGCTTTATTGGTGGAGTACCCGGATAAAACCAACGACGTACCGCAAGTCACTAACAAACCTTATCACATAATAATGTATCGAGTACACCGAGACTGTACGGGATTCGAACTAGAGGTGTTGGGCACCACTAAATATGCTCACAAGCATAAATGCCATAAATAAAACATAATACCAGAAGATAAGGACATATTTATCTATTTATTAGTAGGTAGTATTGTATCCATTGGTCCTCTTACACAAAGCTGTCAGTGGTTTAGTTCTTCTGACGAATCCACATATACAGCAGCATCAGCAGTCTCGACCTTGTCAGTTGGATGGCGTTCTGGTGTTCGTGGACCTCCGTATTGTGGAGAGGAGTTTTTGCAGGTATTAAACGTGTATTGTTGAATAAGGATAAACACAAAAATAAAGTAACAATTGTACAACACGAAGATCAAATAAAACAACGGAACTACAACAAAGTATAGCATAAAACAACAGTGGACCGAGTAGTCAACATATGTTACAGCAATTTCTACAGCATATATTGTCCTTAATAACCCTAACAATCATCAAATTATGATGGTAAGCAAAATATTTGGAAGTGCCTTGACTTACCTCTGTATATCCTGCCTTAACTGTGGATATCCTGACTTACCTGTGGATAACCTGTCTTACCTGTGGACATCCTGTCTTATTTGTGAGTGTTCAATGTGCCCGATATTTTGTTATTGCATTACATACAAAAAATCATCCATAATATCTGTTCAGTGACAATTCACATGTCTGATTCATTCTTATTTACCTTGGCAACCAATGACAGGTAGCGAAGATATCTGTAATGTCTGGGGATTCTAATTTTAGCTTTACCTTGGTAACAAGTGGCAGATAGAGAAGATATCTGTGATGTTTGCTGATTCTAAATTTTAGCTTTACCTTGGTAACCAGTGGCAGATAGAGAAGATATCTGTTATGTCTGGTGATTCTAATTTTAGCTTTATCTTGGTAACAAGTGGCAGATAGAGAAGACATCTGTGATGTCTGCTGATTCTAATTTTAGCTTTACCTTGGTAACCAGTGGCAGATAGAAAAGATATTTGTAATGTCTGACGATTCTAATTTTAGCTTTCCCTTGGTAACCAGTGGCAGATAGAAAAGATATTTGTAATGTCTGACGATTCTAATTTAGCTTTGCCTTGGTAACCAGTGGCAGATAGAAAAGATATCTGTAATGTCACCTGGTGATTCTAATTTTAGCTTTACCTTGGTAACCAGTGGCAGATAGAAAAGATATCTGTAATGTCTGACGAATCTAATTTTAGCTTTACCTTGGTAACCAGTGGCAGATAGAAAAGATATTTGTAATGTCTGACGATTCTAATTTTAGCTTTCCCTTGGTAACCCGTGGCAGATAGAAAAGATATCTATAATGTCACCTGGTGATTTGAATTTTAGCTTTCCCTTGGTAACCAGTGGCAGATAAAAAAGATATCTGTAATGTCACCTGGTGATTCTAATTTTAACATTACCTTGGTAACCAGTGGCAGATAGAGAAGATATCTGTCATGTCACCTGGTGATTCGAATTTTAGCTTTCCCTTGGTAACCAGTGGCAGATAGAAAATATATTTGTAAGGTCACCAGGTGATTCTAATTTTAGCTTTACCTTGGTAACCAGTGGCAGATAGAAAAGATATCTGTCATGTCACCTGGTGATTCGAATCTTAGCTTAACCTTGGTAACCAGTGGCAGATAGAAAAGATATCTGTTATGTCTGGTGATTCTAATTATAGCTTTACCTTGGTAACCAATGGCAAATAGAGAAGATATCTGTAATGTCACCTGGTGATTCTAATTTAGACTACATCACACATTTCATTGTACAGATCAGCGATAACGGCTTGATTTGGGATACTCTCTTAGAAAATGGAACAAACGAAGTGAAGGTATGTATCTTTTTCAAACCAATGATAATGGATTGACTTGAGATACTCTGTCAGAAAATGGAACTGACGCAGTGAAGGTATGTTTGCCTCGATTTCAATTTATCATTTAAAATAGAGGCATAGAAAGGGTAGTCTAAAACCAAACTCCCTTGCTGTACCAATTTCCGATCCGTATATTTCTCTCCAACGGACAGTCGTGTTCAGAGTGGATACGGAAACTCTCCGGAGTATACGGGTATTGCTATAAACAAGCTACCCGAAAACAAAAAGCAATGTCTAAAAATATAAAGGTAAAACAGAACAAACAAAAATATGACCTACAACATACGATAACAGCTGATCCAAAAGGTTCAAGACCTCGTGGTCAGTTTTATTGAGATTTTGTGATGAATGGTGCACAATGTGAAATTAGACAAACTTAATAGACAAAGAAGTTTTTAAAAAGATCTTGAAGACACCAAAGGGGTAATACGAATCCGTAACTCGAAGGTCAGACAACACAAAGGTCAAAATAAAAAGGACAAAAGACAAACGACGATCCTCAGAACATAAAACTAAAGATTGAGTAAATTAAGTAGCATAACACAAGTGAACAAATAAAACCGTAGATATCTATTTTGTGAGCATGCGCATTTCTGGAATAACCTTCATCGGGTACACCAACAAATTTAAAAGTGTTTGGGAACTGAAGTTCGAACATTCCTTGTGTTCTACATGGGATCTGAAAACAGAAGGACACAAATGAAGGTCTCTTAATTGAGTAAAGTTGTTGAATAGGACATTCAGACCACTATTACTACTGTCCATATTACTACCATGGATACATACTGAAGAAATCAAGTTAATTTATGAAATTTCCTAAAATTGTCATTAATTACTTGACTCATTGTATCATAACGACACTGTTTAATTAATAATTGTATAAGGGCACTGTGACATTGAAATTATGAAGAGGGACACAGGGACGGCAGATGGACACAATACTGTAGAGCATGGGGTGTAACTCTCTTTTTTCTGCTAGCAAGGACACGGATTTCAATACCAATTGTATATTGATGGGTTGGCAAATAAAAGATACATTCAAAGTAATCATACTCTTAAGAGAAATTTGGCCTCTTTCGTAAATACCATGGCATTACTCATTAAATTATACGGGGCAGTCGTGGTCGTGATCATATGGTAGATGGATTTGCAACAATCTGTGCAATTAATTCATTTCACCACTAAAGCTGTGAGTTCGAATCCTGCTCAGGCGAGGCGTACTCGATACAACATTATGCTATAAAGTGTGTCAGTGACTTGTGGCAGGTCTGTGGTTTTTTCGGGTACTCCGGTTTCCTCCACCAATAACACTGACCGCCATGATATAACTGAAATATTGTTGAAGGTGGCGCTAAACACCATAACCATAATCCTCATTGAAATATAGTAACATCCGTCTGAAAGCTTAAAGATAAGACATTACGACAATTACAATGACCAAAAGACAAAAGACATTACGACAATTACAATGACCAAAAGACAAAAGACATTACGACAATTACAATGACCAAAAGACAAAAGACATTACGACAATTACAATGACCAAAAGACAAAAGACATTACGACAATTACAATGACCAAAAGACATTACGACAATTACAATGACCAAAAGACAAAAGACATTACGACAATTACAATGACCAAAAGACAAAAGACATTACGACAATTACAATGACCAAAAGACAAAAGACATTACGACAATTACAATGATCAAAAGACAAAAGACATTACGACAATTACAATGACCAAAAGACAAAAGACATTACGACAATTACAATGACCAAAAGACAAAAGACATTACGACAATTACAATGACCAAAAGACAAAAGACATTACGACAATTACAATGACCAAAAGACATTACGACAATTACAATGACCAAAAGACAAAAGACATTACGACAATTACAATGACCAAAAGACAAAAGACATTACGACAATTACAATGACCAAAAGACATTACGACAATTACAATGACCAAAAGACAAAAGACATTACGACAATTACAATGACCAAAAGACAAAAGACATTACAACAATTACAATGACTAAAAGACAAAAGACATTACGACAATTACAATGATCAAAAGACAAAAGACATTACGACAATTACAATGATTTAGAAAGCACTGCACAGAAAACTAAAGATCGAGCAACACGAACCTGGAAGGTTACGCCGTTCTGCGGCTCCATGTGTAGCACTCGCCGTGTTACTCTTGTTACAAACCCGGTAATGAGAAGAATTTGAAGATACCAAAGGGCAATCAGAATCTGTATATCGAAGAAGAACAGACAACACATGAATATAACAATCTTACTTTCATTATTTAGATGTTCAACGTCAGTTTTGATAATAGTGTCAAGCAAATCAACGATGTCTACGACTTTGTTCTAACAGCCAATGAAATCTTCAGTAGCCGCTATATAAAAATTGTACCCAAAGGAGCATATCTTGTAGAATGTAGATCCGGGCTAAGAATTGAATTCTACGGTTTTAAAAAGACAAACGATATGGCAGGTAAACAGGTTATGTAAATTAACAGGTGTTTTGTAAATAGGTAGCAAATTAGTAAACAGTTGTTCTGGTGTTTCTTCTCATTGATCACTATAAGGGGATATTCGGTCCATAAAGTTAGTTGGGAGGCTTCATTTCTTATTTTGTTTTTGTGTATGTTTGCGCATATTTATATCCAACATTTTGCTGCTGCTCGTCTTTTTGGTTTTCTGTGTTCTGATTTTTGTTTATTATGTTTGTTTTCGTTTTGTGTCTTGTGTCCCCAATGTTACTAGTTTCCCTGAATTGTCCGTTCTTAATTGTCTTTGCGGTTTTCTCTAACGTTTATTTTTACCTCGTCACTTTTTTCCTGGCGTGTCTATGCCATGCCAGCAGAGCGAGTGGTTGTTTATATGTGATTTTCCCATCATAGTTTGGAACTCTTTTGACAGAGTTATGTTTTTCTTTCCACATTATTATCTATATCAACATCGATGAACTGGTTTACATTTTGATTTGTAGTCTTTGCCATCTTATATATTAAATGTAGATTACAGAAATACAATATAGATTATTAGTAATCTATACTCCTTTAAGAAGCATTTGACAATATCAAGGAGGTAATCAGAATTCTACCGTAAATCGAAGAAGGACGGATAACACAATGGCCAAAAGAACCCAAAAGGACAAACAACAATCTACAAAACATAACACAGAAAACTAAAGACAGAGTAACATTAACTAACCCTACAAAAACTCATTGCAAATTCTGATATATATTAATCATTAGTATTGTTTTTCGCAAGACAAGGATTATCAGGTCCATATCAGATGAACTCGAAGAACGAATCTGATATGGACGTGATAATCCTTGTCTTGCGAAAAACAAAAATACTAATAATATTTTTATCGGTAATTTCACAATTTTAACACGGCTTTGTGATTTTTTTACCTTTATTTGAATGAAAGGTTTAGTGACGTCACATTAGACCGCGCATGACACGTGACCAACAGCTGATAAATTCTAGTATCATGAGTCGGTGGTCATCTGAACGTTGTTACTAAATTTATCGGGTAGTAAAGATCAAAGGAAACTGTAACAAATTACCGATAAATAATATTCATTTTCCCTACTTCTAGACTATGAGCGTCATGGTTTCTATCCCATCCTAATCTGCATTAAATATAATTATACAAACAGTGTACAGTAAAACTTGCTTATAACGAATTTCTGGGGAGGGGTGAAATAAATTCGCAATAAACGTAATTCGTTGTATTGATATAACGAAGTTCGTTATAAAATATAACGAATTCATTTTAACGGGATCATACAAAGAATCTATAACGACCAAGACACATGTGATAAAGACGATAAATTACAAGCAATGCATTTAATATTTAATATGTACACAACACATTCAAAAGAAAATTGATTTAGATTTTATTGAAGAAACTAGCGATATCGGTTTGTTTTTGTTTGCTTGTGAAGATTTGTTCTATTTTAGCTAAAGCGGAAAACAATTTCTCATCGACGTTTTCGTGGGTTTCGATATATAGTGATTGACGATGTTTTTTTAAAACGAAAGGACGTTTCACAGTCATCTCATCGAAGGGCGAAGATGATGAGATGAGAAATGACTGAGAAACGTCCTCGAGTTTTAAAAAAGCATCTTTAATTATTTTATAGCTATGATAGTATGTTTATCAAGGATTTGGTAATGTGACGTCATTATAACAGAAACCAGCGATATTACTAAGCGCCCTTGACAACGCTTAGCGATTGGCGATAATTGGAATCTTCTCAGCGCTTACGTGATATGAAACATATTGGTTTTAAGCATCAAAGGGAAAGTAAACAAAATAGCGATAAAAAGTTATATGATATAGTTTGTCAGTCTTGGAATAATTGCAACCCTAACTCTAACCCTATATCACAAATGACTCCAAAACGACAAAGATGTCCAGATGTATCGTTTATCAACAGAAGTAAAGAGTGCAGATCAACTGTAGGCTAGGGACCGCTTCACACTCATCTTAGGGTATGAATTATTCTTATTGTTGAAAACCCTACTGTGACTGTGAAATGTAGGACAGCAATGAAAGTATTGTTCTTTTACTTTGATTTATGTATAAGTATAATGTTTGGTAGTATATCATGCTCCTTTACTTTGATTTATGTATAAGTATAATGTTTGGTAGTATATCATGCTCCTTTACTTTGATTTATGTATAAGTATAATGTTTGGTAGTATATCACGCTCCTTTACTTTGATTTATGTATAGGTGTAATGTTTGACTCTCGTGTTCATTTACCTCGATATCATTTCTTATTTATTTCTAGTTGAAAATTTCTAATCTCTAATATATATTCTCTAACAATAGACCTGTCAAAGTTTGGTTGGTGGTTGGTTTCGTGGTGCATAACTCCACTTTCAACAATATTTAAGTTATATCGTGGTGGTCAGTTTTATTGGTGGAGGAAACGGAGGACCCGGAGACAACCACCGACCTGTCGCAAGTCACTGACAAACTTTATTACATAATGTTGTACACCTCGCCATGATCGGGATTCGAATTCACAACATTAGTGGTGATAGGCACTGATTGCATAGGTAGCTGTAAATCCACCTACCATACGACCACGGCCACGATGACCCTCCCCCCTCCAATTTACAGCGAAGAACACAATATACCACACTAGAACATGCTTTACACTATCAATATGTTTATTTGTAGATAACTGTACATTACCAGTGACTGGACGACTCGCTGTACATGGCAGGACACTCGTTGTTGACCCAATCAAAGGCACCATATTTGTCTGTATAGAAACAGGTGTAAGGTAAACCAACAATAATGGCAGAATATATGAAAAAAATTATCAAAAATTATTAAACCCTATGCAGGAAAACAAACATGTGGTTATATATTTTCAAAAGCAAGAGACAAATACGCCGATTAGTTAAAAGAAAGGCCTGAGAGTGTTCTGTAGTTCAACTGGATGAACGTTAAGATAAAGTTGTGTCATATCTTTATAGATGTAGTACTGACTTCTTCGACAATGCAATCAGTGCCTATCACCACTAAAAGTTCGCATCCCACTCATGGCGAGGTGTACTTGATACAATATTGGATGATGAAGTTTGTCAGTGACTTAGGACAGGTCGGTGGTTTTCTCTGAGTACTTCGGTTTCATCCTCCAATAAAACTGACCGCCATGACATAGCTAAAATATTTTTGAAAGTGGCGTCAAATACCATAATCCTAACCAATTGACTACATATTTGTCTACTTACCCCCTCTGGTGCCGGAAAAATGAATATTAAGACCTATATACCAAATATTGTATACAAAAATAAGCAACCTTTGTTGCAGCTATATCATGGCGAGATCAAGTTAATTTTCAGTGAGATGATGATGATGTTGTCTGCTTTGTACTAGACCAACACGCTGAGTTGGATTTGCATAGTGCTAGCTCACTGAAACAACAGTCCGCGGGTAGACATGTCGCTCCACTCGAGTACATTATCCTGATTCCGAGCCAACCAGTCTTTGTTCTTTCTCCTTAATGATGGGTGCTTACCGGAGAAACAACAAATACCAATTTCATAATCTTTAGTCTGATCCGACCGGGGCTCGAATTCACGGTCTACCGCACTCGAGACGATCACGCTAACCATTACGCCACCGATGTGGTTCTTTTATTGTTTATACTGCTCATCCCTCTTACTGGTACTTACCGTCTTAAATATATCAGAATCATGTTACACATAGAATAACTAAGATTATTGTAATTTGTATAGTGAAGATGTATTATGCTCAAAGACAGAAGATTTGGGAGTATCTTGGGAAGGTAATGTGCTTTAATTAATATACGCGAGTATATAAGAAGAGTTTGAAGATACCAAAGGGGTAATCATCGAAGAAGAACAAACAACACAATTGCCAAGCGAAAAAGTACAAAAGGACAAACAACGATCTACAAAACATACATATAAAACTATAGATCGAGTAACACAAACCCCACTAAAACCGGGTGTGAGCACAGGTACTCCGGAAGGGTAAGAAGTTCCTGCTCCACTGTAGCAAGCGTTGTGTTAATCTAGTTATGCTGATGTAAGAACAAGTTTAACACTCTAATTACAGGTTTTTCTAGTAATGTGATCCGAAAATAAATTTAAATCCAAAGAACAATTTAAGTTTGATACCGTAAACCAGATTTGACCATCAATAGGTTTTAATTGTCATGCAAAAGTAATGGGGCATCCACTGAACAAGCTTGACGCCGTTAAATATATTTGATAAATGCTTCGAAAATTTACTCATGATGCAAGAAAATGATAAAGCAGATTTTACTGAGTGCCTTTTATTTATTAATTATTTATTGTTTTTTAACATTCAAATACAGTTTAAAGATACCAAAATGGCCTTCGTGGTCGTGATAGAATGGTAGTTGGATTTACAACTATCTGTGCAATCAGTGCCTATCACCACAGCATTATGTGATGAAAATTGTCAGTGACTTGCGACAGGTCGTTGGTTTTCTTGGGATACTACAGTTTCCTCCAAAAAAGCTAACCGCCGTGATATAACTGAAATATTGTTGAAAGTGGCGTTAAACACCATAAACGATCAAACATAAACTAAAGTGGTAATCAGAAACCGTAAATCAAAGACACAAAATACAATGGCCGAATGAAAGAGGACAACAATTATATACAAAACACAGAAAACAAAAGATTGAGCTACATGAACGAAAACTAAACACCAGTTGTGAACTAAGTAAGGTGCTCCAGAAATGTAATCAGTACTTGCTCCACTGGTGACACCCGTCGTGTTGATGGTGAACGACACGAACCTCCACATGGAAATCGTGTTGGGTGTCAACTTACGTAAATAAATACAAATGACAAAAACAAAACATGAACGTCTTTCAAAACAAATGGGAAAATATCAGAACCGAACATGAACAACACCAATTCAACTTAAAACCGGGGCGATCCTGTAGAATAGGCAGTTCTTACTCCACTTGTGACATCTGTTGTGTTACTATGGTCACACATCCGATGATGTCATGAAGGAGGATTAGACCGCATGTATGTTATAGGCGTTGCTATTATGACTGAAAGTGTAGCGGTGACAAAGAATGCTATTTTCGCAATCGAATCTCGTTATCACGAGATTTCATTGATTAAATATGGTCCGTTTGTACTTGCGAAATTAAACCCAGCTGGCACACTACGTCATTTAAACATTGAAATAATGTGTATATTACTTCCCGATGCTGTATCGATATTATTTCAACGTTAAAATTGTGTTTTGCGCTGTTGGGATTACTATTCCGGATAATTCGAATAATCGGCGAATTCGAATTAATATTCTAGTAGATTCCATCGAATTCGACGCAGTGTTGTTCGACTGTTTATGCATTTTGATATGAAAATATAATATAGCAGACAAAAGAAAAAGAAATCATGGGAAAGTAATATGCCGAAATTATCACACCAGAGTAATTTAAATATGGTCTGTTCATCCTTGCCAGATTAAACCCAAAAAGCGCATTACGTCATTTGAACATTGAAATGTTGATATGACCTCCTGACGTTGTATCAACATTGTTCCAAAATGGAAATTACGTTGTGTGCCTGTTTGGTTTGATATCCCTGATAATTCGCACAATCGGTTAATTCGACCTAAAATAGTAGATATCATCAAACTCGACGCAATATTGTTTTCCATATCATGTTTTCGTATCAAATTTCATATACATCGATGTATATGAAATTTGATACGAAAACATGATATGGAAAACAAAAGAAAAAAATGAAATGTTTTTAAAATATATTTAGAAATAGACGACGCTGTATCTATTTTCGTATCAAATTTCATATACATCGATGTATATGAAATTTGATACGAAAACATGATATGGAAAACAAAAGAAAAAAATGAAATGTTTTTAAAATATATTTAGAAATAGACGACGCTGTATCTAACGTAGTTGGAGTTATATCAAATACGTCTAAAGTACTCGGAGTGTCATATAGTGGTGCCACCTATATGTGTAGCTATGACAACGGATTTGATTGGAGTGTGTGTACTGATGATGAAGCAACAGAAATAATGTCCGACTCTGACTTCACGTCGTATAAGATAATACCGTTTGATGACCTGTCGTCACTAAGTTTGAATGACTGGAAAACTAACTACGGTTTCACTTATAACTCTAAAGACATAACAGGTAAGTTATATAACTAGTAATACAATGTAGAAATCCTAAATATCACTTAATGTACATACTTTTACCATTTTGAGTTAGCGAGTAATTGTTGTTTAACGCCAAATGCGTAACTGTCATCAATATCATGGCGAGAACAAGTTACATTTCGATGACATGATAATTATGTACCCTTCGTACTATAACACCACGCTTAGCTTACTCACTGAAAAAACAGTCCCCGGATAGACATGTCGCCACACTCGGACACATTATTCTGATTCCGAGCCAATCAGTGTTTGTTCTTTCTCCTTAATGATGCGTGTTTAGCGGAGAGGCAAAAAATACCAATTTTACATTCATTGGTTTGACCGGACGAATGCTCGAACCCATGATCTACCGCACTCGAGGGGACGAATGCTCGAACCCATGATCTACTGCACTCGAGGGGACGAATGCTCGAACCCATGATCTACCGCACTCGAGGGGACGAACGCTCGAACTCAAAAGACGGGCAAAAAGAAAAAGATCAAAGGATAAACAATGATCTACAAAACATTTCACAGATCGAGCAACGCTAAAATCCGAGGGCGAACCCAGTTGCTCCGGAAGGGTTAGCAGTTCCTGCTCCACTAGTGACTACCGTCTTGTTAATGTTAAACCCACACGAACATCATCTGATATAGCATATCATTTACATAGTATTTAGTTTTATTCATAGTTCGATATATGATATAATATTTAGTAAGAAAGGATATGGATGTACACGTAAATGAACATGAGAGACTATCCAACATATATGACAAAGCTTTCAGGCAGAAAATGTAGATAAAAACATAGAATTACTATTATATTCTCTCCGTGGCAAGGCCATGTCCAGATGAGGTGATATTGTTAGTTAGATAAGGACAAATAGAAGTTCAACAGAACACGTTTCCTCCTACATTAAAGCAATGATTGGATGACATTTACATAAAGGAAGTGAAATTCGAATATGTGAGATCAACGAAATGTTGCGGTTGACTTCAGTTTTTGTTGATTTAAAATTAACTTCGTTGTCAATCTTTACTTGGTGCAAAAGTTTGTGATCAGAACGACTGAACCTAATTGAAAACTTTGTTTCTGCATGAAATCTGGCTTCGTTTATCACATAATCTGGTCGTCACGATATAACAAACAAATCGCTGCAAATGGGTGTTAAGTACGCATTCTATTAATAAATATATCGTTCAATCAATCAATCAATCATGAAATAAAAAAAAAACATATCATGACTATGAAAACCATGATCAAATACTTTTTTGTGGGTAAAAATTCTGTTTATGTGATATTGAAATTGCATTTTTGGGTATACATACTATGTCATCATTTTATGTGTTCGTTTTTGTCATGGCAGGTTCAGTATCTGGAATTATCGTAGATGATGGGACAATAAACACCATAGCATTGTGGGGAACAACGGACTGGTTGTCTGAATTATAGAATAGACAATAACTCAGGCTTTACAAATGTGTGCAACTTTCAATAATATAATATGTTTGATTAGAATAAGAAAAAGTTAGTTTTCAGAATCACATAAAGTACATCTGTATCCTAACATAGATTTATAACCAATGCCAAGTTATGATAAAAATATGACTTGAAGATAAGATTTGAAAATTCTTTTATCTTCTATGAAACATGTTCTATTAGATCAAAATACTGTTGAATCTCACTATATAACTCGAACTCTGATATAATGTGTTCCCTTGTATAATTTGAAGCATACATTTGGTCAACTGGTAGAACATTAAAGTTTATAAAATGACCGATAACTCCAAAACTTGGCTATGTTGAAGTTCTTTGCTGGTATTCCGTAATGTTGCACAGCCTAGAAGCAGCAATTAACAATATCATAAATCAGTGTATAACACCACTAACGTTGTGAGTTAGAATCCCGCCCTACATGTTTTAGTTCTTTTGTATCTGAGGTGTTCCTTTACCTAACAATGTATGCTGAAATTGTTACTCTTCGTTTGTTTCTTTACATTTTTTAAATCCTCTGCATAAAAACAGGAACTGGTGTTTCTGCTGCTGGGGTGGGGTCTTCACATGGTTATATGGGCCAAATCATATATTCAAATTTCTTAATACTGGTAGATCGATATTTGGAGAATGTCACGGTCCTTGCATTTAAGAGAAAATATACCATTGAACTTGAAATGAAGTACAATGTATACTACAAATACAGCTAGGCCTGCTTCTTACCTGGACATACACCTAGAATTAACAGTGAGGAACTGCTTCATACCTGGACATACACCTAGAATTAACAGTGAGGAACTGCTTCATACCTGGACATACACCTAGAATTAACAGTGAGGAACTGCTTCATACCTGGACATACACCTAGAATTAACAGTGAGGAACTGCTTCATACCTGGACATACACCTAGAATTAATAGTGAGGAACTGCTTCATACCTGGACATACACCTAGAATTAACAGTGAGGAACTGCTTCATACCTGGACATACACCTAGAATTAACAGTGAGGAACTGCTTCATACCTGGACATACACCTAGAATTAACAGTGAGGAACTGCTTCATACCTGGACATACACCTAGAATTAACAGTCAGGAACTGCTTCATACCTGGACATACACCTAGAATTAACAGTGAGGAACTGCTTCATACCTGGACATACACCTAGAATTAACAGTGAGGAACTGCTTCATACCTGGACATACACCTAGAATTAACAGTGAGGAACTGCTTCATACCTGGACATACACCTAGAATTAACAGTGAGGAACTGCTTCATACCTGGACATACACCTAGAATTAACAGTGAGGAACTGCTTCATACCTGGACATAAACCTAGAATTAACAGTGAGGAACTGCTTCATACATGGACATACACCTAGAATTAACAGTGAGGAACTGCTTCATACCTGGACATACACCTAGAATTAACAGTGAGGAACTGCTTCATACCTGGACATACACCTAGAATTAACAGTGAGGAACTGCTTCATACCTGGACATACACCTAGAATTAACAGTGAGGAACTGCTTCATACCTGGACATACACCTAGAATTAACAGTGAGGAACTGCTTCATACCTGGACATACACCTAGAATTAACAGTGAGGAACTGCTTCATACCTGGACATACACCTAGAATTAACAGTGAGGAACTGCTTCATACCTGGACATACACCTAGAATTAACAGTGAGGAACTGCTTCATACCTGGACATACACCTAGAATTAACAGTGAGGAACTGCTTCATACATGGACATACACCTAGAATTATCAGTGAGGAACTGCTTCATACCTGGACATACACCTAGAATTAACAGTGAGGAACTGCTTCATACCTGGACATACACCTAGAATTAACAGTGAGGAACTGCTTCATACCTGGACATACACCTAGAATTAACAGTGAGGAACTGCTTCATACCTGGACATACACCTAGAATTAACAGTGAGGAACTGCTTCATACCTGGACATACACCTAGAATTAACAGTGAGGAACTGCTTCATACCTGGACATACACCTAGAATTAACAGTGAGGAACTGCTTCATACCTGGACATACACCTAGAATTAACAGTGAGGAACTGCTTCATACCTGGACATACACCTAGAATTAACAGTGAGGAACTGCTTCATACCTGGACATACACCTAGAATTAACAGTGAGGAACTGCTTCATACCTGGACATACACCTAGAATTAACAGTGAGGAACTGCTTCATACATGGACATACACCTAGAATTATCAGTGAGGAACTGCTTCATACCTGGACATACACCTAGAATTAACAGTGAGGAACTGCTTCATACCTGGACATACACCTAGAATTAACAGTGAGGAACTGCTTCATACCTGGACATACACCTAGAATTAACAGTGAGGAACTGCTTCATACCTGGACATACACCTAGAATTAACAGTGAGGAACTGCTTCATACCTGGACATACACCTAGAATTAACAGTGAGGAACTGCTTCATACCTGGACATACACCTAGAATTAACAGTGAGGAACTGCTTCATACCTGGACATACACCTAGAATTAACAGTGAGGAACTGCTTCATACATGGACATACACCTAGAATTATCAGTGAGGAACTGCTTCATACCTGGACATACACCTAGAATTAACAGTGAGGAACTGCTTCATACCTGGACATACACCTAGAATTAACAGTGAGGAACTGCTTCATACCTGGACATAAACCTAGAATTAACAGTGAGGAACTGCTTCATACCTGGACATACACCTAGAATTAACAGTCAGGAACTGCTTCATACCTGGACATACACCTAGAATTAACAGTGAGGAACTGCTTCATACCTGGACATACACCTAGAATTAACAGTGAGGAACTGCTTCATACCTGGACATACACCTAGAATTAACAGTGAGGAACTGCTTCATACCTGGACATACACCTAGAATTAACAGTGAGGAACTGCTTCATACCTGGACATACACCTAGAATTAACAGTGAGGAACTGCTTCATACCTGGACATACACCTAGAATTATCAGTGAGGAACTGCTTCATACCTGAACATACACCTAGAATTAACAGTGAGGAACTGCTTCATACCTGGACATACACCTAGAATTAACAGTGAGGAACTGCTTCATACCTGGACATACACCTAGAATTAACAGTGAGGAACTGCTTCATACCTGGACATAAACCTAGAATTAACAGTGAGGAACTGCTTCATACCTGGACATACACCTAGAATTAACAGTGAGGAACTGCTTCATACCTGGACATACACCTAGAATTAACAGTGAGGAACTGCTTCATACCTGGACATAAACCTAGAATTAACAGTGAGGAACTGCTTCATACCTGGACATACACCTAGAATTAACAGTGAGGAACTGCTTCATACCTGGACATAAACCTAGAATTAACAGTGAGGAACTGCTTCATACCTGGACATACACCTAGAATTAACAGTGAGGAACTGCTTCATACCTGGACATACACCTAGAATTAACAGTGAGGAACTGCTTCATACCTGGACATACACCTAGAATTAACAGTGAGGAACTGCTTCATACCTGGACATAAACCTAGAATTAACAGTGAGGAACTGCTTCATACCTGGACATACACCTAGAATTAACAGTGAGGAACTGCTTCATACCTGGACATACACCTAGAATTAACAGTGAGGAACTGCTTCATACCTGGACATACACCTAGAATTAACAGTGAGGAACTGCTTCATACCTGGACATAAACCTAGAATTAACAGTGAGGAACTGCTTCATACCTGGACATACACCTAGAATTAACAGTGAGGAACTGCTTCATACCTGGACATACACCTAGAATTAACAGTGAGGAACTGCTTCATACCTGGACATACACCTAGAATTAACAGTGAGGAACTGCTTCATACCTGGACATACACCTAGAATTAACAGTGAGGAACTGCTTCATACCTGGACATACACCTAGAATTAACAGTGAGGAACTGCTTCATACATGGACATACACCTAGAATTATCAGTGAGGAACTGCTTCATACCTGGACATACACCTAGAATTAACAGTGAGGAACTGCTTCATACCTGGACATACACCTAGAATTAACAGTGAGGAACTGCTTCATACCTGGACATAAACCTAGAATTAACAGTGAGGAACTGCTTCATACCTGGACATACACCTAGAATTAACAGTGAGGAACTGCTTCATACCTGGACATACACCTAGAATTAACAGTGAGGAACTGCTTCATACCTGGACATACACCTAGAATTAACAGTGAGGAACTGCTTCATACCTGGACATAAACCTAGAATTAACAGTGAGGAACTGCTTCATACCTGGACATACACCTAGAATTAACAGTGAGGAACTGCTTCATACCTGGACATAAACCTAGAATTAACAGTGAGGAACTGCTTCATACCTGGACATACACCTAGAATTAACAGTGAGGAACTGCTTCATACCTGGACATACACCTAGAATTAACAGTGAGGAACTGCTTCATACCTGGACATACACCTAGAATTAACAGTGAGGAACTGCTTCATACCTGGACATACACCTAGAATTATCAGTGAGGAACTGCTTCATACCTGGACATACACCTAGAATTAACAGTGAGGAACTGCTTCATACCTGGACATACACCTAGAATTAACAGTGAGGAACTGCTTCATACCTGGACATACACCTAGAATTAACAGTGAGGAACGTTGAGAGACGAAACTTTAAAGGAGAGGCGATTATAATTTCCCTTTTAACTTTCCATTTATACGACTTCTTACGAGATTTTGTTTTGGCATGAGCAACACGATGGGGCCATAGACGTGTCGTGTCCCTGCAGTGGGTCGACTTTTTCAGCTTCCAAATATTTTTCAATAGGTCATTTGTGTACAAGTATATAGTTTCTTTGTTGCCAAGACAAAATCTTCAATAATTATGATATAATTTAACATAAGAAGCAAAGTTGATCTACATGTGTTTATGTTGGATTTTAGACTTATATATAATACATGAAATGGGTCACCAATAATTAATGAATGGGTATAGTTTTCGTACTTCAAATATATGAAAGGATATGGTGGGGGAGGGGGGGAGGTTTCAATACTCAATAACCACCATACCCAATTTTACCTTAAGTCCCCCCTCCCTCCAGTGAATCCTTCACCTGAATGTCTTCTCCATGTTTTTTCAACAGTCAACAACATCCTTGCAATGAACCAGCAAAAAAACTTGAATTTGTTTATATTTTATTTTGTCTTTGTATAATAATTTACAACACTTAGACCTTAATTGTTAACCCACAGGCCTTATATAAACAACAGAAATAGTCTTATTCAAAATGACAGTGTTAACAGGCCTTATATAAACAACAGAAATAGTCTTATTCAAAATGACAGTCAACACTAAGACAGAACTTGTGCATCATAGTATTTCAAAATATTGGTATGATACATGCATGCGTAATATTCGACATATACAAAAATAAACATGTAACCTGTATATAAATATAATTATCTAGAGGCTCAGGTGAGCCTGTATCGCTCACCTGACATAAATAAGCCCTCTTAAGAATGTCTGCATGCCGAATACATCTAAGTTTTACTATTCAAATCCCATAGGGTTCTACAATGAATGTTAAAACTATGTCTGCTCATGGCAGCCATCTTGGATGGAGGTCGTGGTCACCGGACACAATTTTGAAAGTATACTACCCAAGGACCATCCATGCCATGTTTGCTTTAAATTGGCTGACTGGTTTCAGAGGAGAAGACTTTTAAACAATTTTCCCATAGGTCCTATGTTAAAACTATGTCCGCTGACAGTGGCCATTTTGGACCGAGATCAGGGTCACTGAACACATTTTTGGCAGTTGATCACCTAAGGACCATCAATGACATGTTTGCTATATTGGCTGACTGGTTTCAGAGGAGAAGATTTTAAAACATTTTTTCCCCATAGGGTCCCATGTTAAAACTATGTCTGCTGAAGGCGGTCATCTTGGATGGAGGTCAGGGTCACCGGACACAATTTTGAAAATTGACCACTTAAGAATCATCCATGCCATGTTTGCTTTAAATTGGCTGACTGGTTTCAGAGGAGAAGATTTTTAAACATATTTCCCATAGGGTCCTATGTTAAAACTATGTCCGCTGATGGCGGCCATCTTGGATGGAGGTCTGGGTCACTGGATATAATTTTGAAAGTTGACCATTTAAGGACCATTCATGCCATGTTTGCTTTAAATTGACTTACTGGTTTCAGAGGAGAAGACTTTAAAACATTTTTTCCATAGGGTCCTATGTTAAAACTAAGTCGAGTCATGGTGACCATCTTGAATTTCCGATCAGCAAACGATTCACAAATTTAGTACAGGACCACCCAATGATCATTCCTGCAAAATCACAGTTTAATTGCCTTAGTGGTTTCTGACAAGAAGATTTTTTAAATTTCAGCCCATGAGAACACATTATGGACCCTGGCAGCCATGTTGGATTTCAAATCAGCACCAAAAACTGGTAGAGGACCATCCAATGAACATTTCTGGCAAGTTTGATTCAATTCTGTTGAATGGTTTCAGAGAAGAAGATTTAAATGTGAAAAGCTAACGGATGGACGCTTACCCATGACAAAAGCTCACATGGCCTATGGCCAGGTGAGCTAAAAATTACTTGCAAGCAAACATATAATTTAGTATTTGTAATTAGGAAATAAGCCATTTCAATCTTCTTTTTCGCCAATTTGAACGAAGATCAAAGTGAAATACACAAAGATAAGGAAGTTAATACATAAGAAATGGCAATAACAAAATAAACAAAGCATTCTACAGGAAGATCAAATAGTAATGATGAAAGATCAAAGGTTAATATACTCCAAGATCAAATAGCAATACACAAAGATCAAAGGTTAATATACTGCAAGATCAAATAGCAATCCACAAAGATCAAAGGTTATTAATATACTCTAAGATCAAATAGCAATACATAAAGATCAAAGGTTAATATACCTAAGATCAAATAGTAATACACAAAGATCAAAGGTTAATATACTGCAAGATCAAATAGCAATACATAAAGATCAAAGGTTAATATACCCAAGATCAAATAGCAATACACAAAGATCAAAGGTTATTAATATACTCTAAGATCAAATAGCAATACACAAAGATCAAAGGTTAATATACCTAAGATCAAATAGCAATACACAGAGATCAAAGGTTATTAATTAAGATCAAATAGCAATACACAAAGATCAAAAGGCTATTCATAAAGATCAAAGAGAACAATGTCATAATGAATAAGACTAAAACATATAAATATGTAAATGTCAAAACTGCCACAGATTCTAGCAGTCAAGAGATTTCAACAGAAGAAAAAATAAAGATTATTTCTAATATTATCAATAACAAAAACAAATAAAAATGATAGGAATGTACATAGACAAAAATAAATGTAAAGAAAAATATATAAATAAATTACAGATCTTAGATTGCACAACCTATTAAGGAATTAAGTAAATACATGTACATTGTATTTGGATTTCATTTAATTTGTTACAACTTGTGGAATTGTAAACTGGATTTTTATTTCTGTGTGGATGATAATAATAAAAAAAAATATATGTATTTTGTACTTTTTATTCTTCATAAAGCTACAATTGGAATGGTCAGAAAATGTATATATAGTTAAACAGTCACCTTGAATTAGTGGTCATCTGCTGTAAATGACCAGCTTAAAACCCTCCTTAGTGGTCATCTGCTGTAAATGACCAGCTTAAAACCCACCTGGTGTGATTTCTCTGTTATTTTAACTCAAATAAACTTTTAGCAGTCATTCAAATTTCCCTCATGGTATCAGTTTACCAGTATGTAGCGGTCAGTTTTCATTCTAGATTTTGAAAATTCATCGGTTATTAACTTTCGAGGTGCTCTCATTACACGATAGCAAGAATCTAACAAGAAGAACAAAAAAGAAAACACTTCTAAATGCTAGAACCACAGAGAGGACAAAAAAAAGAAATTGATTTTGTTTGTGTAATTCTAAATAAAAACATCTACATCAGTTGACTGGATTATTTAGCCAGGTTCTCCAGATGTTGGAGGAACAGAAAAGAAAACGACAAAGGTACTCCCAACATTGGAGAAAGTTAACAATAAGAAATGAAAGTTAACAATAGGCAAAGAAATGACAAAAAAAACCCAGAAATTGATTTTATAGCTTCTTCTCTTCTGTCCACAATATTTTTACTCAATTTGACAAGTGTTTTTGGGCATAAAATTTGAACGATTTATTACATTTGTACACATATAACTGTCGTAGAAGTGACAGAAGGGATACATGAGACATGAGGAGATAAATATGTACAGGATCAGAAAAGTTAGCAGTCATGTACGTGTGTGTTAGGGGTTTCAATGTTGCCTCTTTCTATGATTTTGGAACTGTTCTGACAGTGTGGTATTTTTTATTATAAACCTTTTATCACAAGATTGTAGTGGTTGGGTCTAATAATATCAGATCTAAGGTTAATATCCAACTACCAACAATCCAGAGAGATTTCTGGTAAAAAGGGGGAGAGACAGATCTAGATACAAAAAAAAAACAATTTCACCCCATACAGGTTTCTATCAGAAGATTTCAATGGTTGGATCTAATAAGTCAGATCTAAGATTAAAATCCAGCTACCAACAATCAGGAGAGATTTCTGGTAAAAAAAAAGGGGGGGTGGGCAATACAGATCTATATACAAAGGACAATTTCACACCTTACAAGATTCTCTCAGTAGATTTTTTTGGCTACTGCTGATAATATCAGATCTATGATGAATGATGACTACAGATCTATGATGAATGGTGACTACAGATCTATGATGAATGGTGACTACAGATCTATGATGAATGGTGACTACAGATATCAGATCTATGATGAATGGTGACTACAGATACAATTCAAATACAAAAATAAACAATAACATAAAAACAAAGCAAAACAATAGGAACAAATATAACAACACAAGAAACAAAATATCTGATAAAAACCCCAAGCGTGAGAGACCAGGGTCTTATGGGCTTAAAAATATCTAGCATTAGATTAGTATTCATGTGTCAAAGTTGAGGGTGGTCATGGTCGTGATTGTATGGTAGTTGGTTTTATACAACTACCTGTGCAATCAGTGCCATTCACCACTAAAGCTGTGAGTTTGAATCCTGGTCGTGGTGAGGTGAACTCAATACAACATTATGTGGTTAAGTTTGTCAGTGACTTTTCATTGGTTTTCTGTGTACTCCAATTTCCTCCATCAATAAAACTCACCGCCACGATATAACTGAAATATTGCTGAAAGTGGTGTTAAACACCATAACCCTATGCCCTAACCTCCCAAAAAAATTGTCCAATCAGAATGCAGCAACTATGGTAGTATATAATGTGAATGGATTATAATTGGATGATTTTGTTATTCCATTAGATTTACTATCTCCTGCCACACATAATATGGCACCTGTTGTGATTCAAAATGACCAATCAAAATGTACATAAAGAGAGATAAATATACTACTAAACAAACAAAGTCATTATCACAAAATTTTGTTCTGACATCATGCAAAAATTTTCAAACTGCTCTATGAAAAAAAAAAATCCTTACGTAAGGGAGACAACTGATTGTTAACTTTGTGAGTTATTGAAATTCTGCAATTTTTCAATTGTGCCATGTAAACAATTCACTAAACAATTACATTCCAGTAAAAATAAACTTTCTAAAAATAGTAATAATTTTGTTTATTTGGTGTAGGGTCAGTTAAGATGTGTCTTGTCAAGTAAACTAAATAAATAACAGATGACAAGACATGTCTTGGAATTCTTCATTTTTGTTTGGTATAGGGGCAGCTATGATGTCTCTAACAAGGCCAAATAAAATATGGATGACAGTACAGGTCTATATCACACCAACAATTACATTGGACCTCAAGTCAAGATGACAATACAGGTCTATATCGCACCAACAATTACATTGGACCTCAAGTCAAGATGACAATACAGGTTTATATCACACCAACAATTACATTGGACCTCAAGTCAAGATGACAATACAGGTCTATATCACACCAAAAAATTACATTGGACCTCAAGTCAAGATGACAATACTGGTCTATAACATATTAATAATCACATTGGACCTCGAACCGAATTAACGTACCACCTGTGTTAACAGTCTCAGAATATTTGTTTTCAAGGTAACTTGCCATCATACACTGCCGTTCAATTCCTCACACACACACACACACACACAGTACATATTTCTCTAATTTACAATAAAGTACATATATATTTATCAAACTGTCTTAGACATACAATGAAAGCTGTCTAAACTGACTCCATAAATTCTGTTGCTTGCAATAGAAAGGTGTTTGAATTACGCAGATCAAATTTCTCAAGATTTCATACATTGGGTCTCAATTTACAGGTTATTTACATAGCCTTTCATAGGATTCTCCTTTATTCAGAGTTTGGTTTAGACAGGTTTCACTGTATATACAAATAACATATATCCAATAATAAATGAAATCGGCAAATTACTATACATTATATATAATACATATTGTATCCAGAACATACCACATATTTACTCCACCCTGGAAATTCAACATGTGTAAACACACAAAGACGTCTTGACTGTCCTTACTTGGAAGATGAAGAATAATATGTGAGAGTATGCTACGGAGGTTAAGGTCATATGATATGTGACTGGCTGACAAATTCTCTCTATGATTCACATTTAAATTGCATTTTGGTGATCAACAATGTATGAATATGGCGACACTATGACCTATCAATGAATTTCACACAATAAATCATCAATGAGGTCAAAAGTGAGGTCAGGGTTAGGGAACAAAGGTCAGAAATACTCCTCATAATATTGACCAATCGTGATTAACCTATCATTTGTATTGAAGAAACCTTGTTGCAAACCTATAGTTAATGGACCATGAAAATGAGGTCAATATCATCTACACCATGAAAGAATGCCCTAGTTATGGTTGACCTATGATGTAAGGTTGCTGTGAAAATAAGTCATCAGAAAAAAAATGACATTGGAAAACAGCACCTCCATCTTCTGTGACAGGCAGGACAATTTAATAAAATTTCAGTGAGAGATTGATTGCTGTTTAATGTCAAATGAGCAATTTTTCAGCTATATCAAGCCGAGAACAAGTTGCATTTGATTGGGAAGATGATATCTGCTTTGTATTAGATCAACACGCTTAGTTTGGATTTGTATAAAGCTAGTTCACTGTAACAACAGTTGGAGGCCTACAGGTAGACATGTCATTCCACTAAGATACATTATTCTGATTCCACGACAACTATTTTTTGCTCTTATTCCTTAATACAGGATACAATTTTAACCTACATGTGCCAAAGCAAATTTAATAAAATTTCAATATCATCTTATATTTTTAGTTTATATTTGTCTATATAATATTTGTATTCTATGAAATTATCACAAATCGTGAATGTTAGCAATTAATATAGAATAACTGCAGTTAAGAAGGTCGAGACAGACATTATCATTAGCATCACAGTGAGGCCAATATGCAGCGTCACACTGTCCATTGATACTGAAAAAAGTATCTCTCTGTGAGAACAAAAGAAAATATTTTAAACTACCGATGACTAGAAATAATGGGGGAAAAAACGTGACAAATTTAGTACATGTAATAAAACAATTCTCCGGGTATGACAACCAACGTTTGATAACCATGGAAACAATCAATCATTCGGCATCAATAACAAAACAGGTTCAATATCTAGAATGAAACATTTAAGAAATTAACGAGTCTTTATAAACTTGCGTCTGCTGTACACCATTAGTTATTGATTGTTCATTGCTTACAGAATTTTCCACCAATGACATTAATATGGCGTTCAGAGTTCCCTAGAATGAACTAGTTTCTGAAATGTTGAATTATTCAATGAAACAATTTACTCTGTTAAGAAAACTTTGACAAAGTAAAACAATAGTAAATGATAATACCAGGTTCATCATTGCACATTAAAATTGGGCATTAGACATATCTTCTTCAGTCTTGCCGATGGCGTCAGGATTTGATAATGGATCAAGGTCAGCAAAAAGATTAAACCAGGCAGACATATCTTGACCCTGAAATAAAATATCAATATTCCTATAAACATTAAACAATGACAAACAAAAGTTTAATCATGTCTTATCCCCACAAATTACCGTATTTCACGGACGATAGGTCGATGGAGACGATATGTCAAATTGCTGCTTTTCGGCTAAATTTTGGGGGGATACTAAGATAAACATGTAGGTTGAAGCATTCCATAGGTCGAAGATGCCGATAATAACTTGGGAAAATATCGTCACATGGAAAGGTTGTCTTTTTACATCGGTTAATATTAGTCTTATTATAACGATGTTCTTCGGTAAATATCGACCTATCGTCGGTAAAATACAGTTATCATATCATTAGAGAATTCAAAGTAAAATTGGTTCTATTTGAAGTACCAGTAGCTGTTAACTCAAATATTTGGATATTTCAAAGACTAATCATCTGACCCTTCACCTTTGACACAACAAGGTTAATCTGTAGGTGCATTTGATACAACCATTTCTGTTTTCAAAAACGTTGTAACTAAAATTATGATAAAGTGATGCCCATGTGTAGTTTGCTAAGTAAAGAGCATGCTCAACTGCAGACCAAGGAATGTTTAACACTTATGGCATGAGTTATGCTCATTGTTGAAGACCCTACTGTGACAATAAAATGTACACAAGCACTAAAAGATCTGTTTATTTACTTTAATTTGTGCCTTATAAATATAATGGTGGATAGTCTCTCATGTTCATTTACATCCATATCTTTTCTTACTTATTATTTGTCATTCCAATGTATAACAAAAAACACCCATAATTCTTGTGTATTTGGTGTAATTTATTTTTCATTTTAAGAAAAGAAGAAGTTTGAAGATATCTAAAGGGTAATGAGAAGTCATTAATCAAAAGACAGACAAAGAGTAATCAGAAGTCATCAATCAAAAGACAGACAAAGAGTAATCAGAAGTCATCAATCAAAAGACAGACAAAGAGTAATCAGGAGTCATCAATCAAAAGACAGACAAAGAGTAATCAGAAGTCATCAATCAAAAGACAGACAAAGAGTAATCAGAAGTCATTAATCAAAAGACAGACAAAGAGTAATCAAAAGACAGACAAAGAGTAATCAAAAGTCATCAATCAAAAGACAGACAAAGAGTAATCAAAAGTCATCAATCAAAAGACAGACATTACAAAAGAAGAAGGACAAAAGACAGACATTACAACGGCCAAAAGAAAAATGATCCACAAAACACTACACAGAAAAGTAAAGAACGAGCAACACGAACCCCACTAAAAACTATGTAAATCCTGCTCCACTAGTGGCACCTGTCGTGTTATTCTTGTTACAAACCTGATGAAAAATAACATTACAAAAAATATCTGTGTAACAAACCTTCTTTTTCTGCGACTTAGATTTCTGCTGTTGAGATTGTTGACTAGCACCACTTTGTGGCATCAATGAAGACATTCCAGGGCCCATAACTCTATTTCCTGGTTGTGTAGATGTCATTCCTGGAGGTCCTAACATTAAACAAAATAGCTATTCATTTTGTAAATTTGTATATCAGAAATAATTGTTTATACAAGTAAAGAAACAAATGAATGACTTAAATAGATGTCAATCATTAGAATTGGAAAATCTTTGTTTAATAAAAAAATATTTTGAGCTAAAATTTAGGCTTTCACGAATAAAGCTTTTCAAATAAATTTCAACAGCTTGCTTGACAAATGTATGGTGAGACAACAAACTTTCGGACACATGTTAAGATTTTTGATTATTTCTCATTTTTACTAGCCCAAACTCGCAAGTGTCTCTGGAATATATGTTACCTGAGGGAATATTACATTATTACTCTTGGAATAGCAGACAATAGTTAGCTTTGAACCCTGTAAACCTATATAATGTATATACAATCAGTGTTTTACCACTGTTAAAGTTCTGCATACCTTATATTCCTGCCTTGGGCAAGGTGTACTCAATACAATATTACAATGCCCTTGGGCAAGGTGTACTCAATACAATATTACAATGTCCTTGGGCAAGGTGTACTCAATACAATATTACAATGTCCTTGGGCAAGGTGTACTCAATACAATATTACAATGTAGATGATGAAGTTTGTAAATGACTTGTGACAGGTCTTTAGTTTTCTTCAGTTTAATGAACTTCAAAATTGAAAGCCATGATACGATCTGAAATATTGCTGAATTTAACTTCAAACATCTGTAATGCAACCAAACACAATATATACACAAGAATACCTTGTGTCAAACTGATACAAGAGTCGCTTAAAGTGCCCAGTCTTCTCTCTACATCTTAAAATAGAAGTCCAATTAAAATATATAGAAGGCAGGAGGGAGGGACTCTGAGTCCTCCCCTGTATGTGTTGCAGGGATAGCAAATGACAGAAAGTAGAAAGCTCAGCAAACAAAGTAGAAGACAATTTAGCAGGCTGCTGAAATTCAAATGAGAAGGCCCGTAACCCATCCCCAGAGTTCACGAAATTCATCAGTCCTGTCAAACACGACCAGCAAAATTTGGACAAATTGCTAAGGACTGACACAAGAGTGGTATTTTGCATTAGAAAATTAATGAGGACTTCACTAGGACCACCAAACCCATATGTAATTTCGTGAACCCTGCATTCCATTTATACAAACATACCTTGTGTCAAACTGATACCTGACATCTGTTTATTCAGATCCAGTAAATTAGAAGGCATAAACTCAGAATGTTGATCTGATTCACTCCCTTGGTTTGTCCCTGTTGGCGCTGACATTCTCCCATCACCAAATACAGCATGCCATTCCGCGCTGAATTCATCGTCTTCTGTTGACGGAGCATTTAAGATTTCATTCAGAATGGTCATATCATCTTTGTCTGTATCGTCAGGTTCAAGGTCGTCTGATAATAAATCTTTGTATGAAATAGAAAATAAAATTGCTAAATTACCTCCCTTGTTTGTTTGATTTAAGTGGGGGCGTGATTGGTATTTAACGCAAATTGAGCAATTGTATCGTGGTGAGAACAACATTTTGTTGAGATGATAATAATGTTCATTTTAGACCAAGACAATGAGTATGATTTTTAAAGTGCTAGATCCCTAAAACAACAGTCCGTGAATAGACATGTCGCTCCACTTAGATATATTATTCTAATTCCAAACCATCCTGTCTTTGTTCTTACTCCTTAATGCTGTGTGATTAACGTAGAAGCAACAAATACCAATTTTATAGACTTTGGTTTGACTAAACCAGAGCTTTGACCCACGATCTACCGCACTTGAGACAGACACATTAACCTAAAAATTACACCACTGACATGGTTCATTTGAAGATAAATATATATTATTGGTGATTTACTTTGTGAGAATGGGGTTCTCAGAGGAATTTCACAATGAAGGAAAAACCTGAGATGTGAGATATGATGAGAAGTCCATTCTAAAGCCTGAGATGTGAGATATGATGAGAAGTCCATTCTAAAGCCTGAGATGTGAGATATGATGAGAAGTCCATTCTAAAGCCTGAGATGTGAGATATGATGAGAAGTCCATTTTAAGTAAAACAAATCAATGATAGTTATATTTATCAAAGATTTGGTAAAGGGTTATGTATAGCACAGCATTGTAAGAAAGCACCAAGTTGACAAAGTCTTCCCCCTGCACTACTTTTACTGGAAATTTCTACAGACAGACATGCTAATTATATCTCCCTTATTCTTTTCTTTATTATTCATTTAAGGTAATATTTAAGATCCCTTAAACTTTAAGATATATATACAAAGATCAACTGAAACTGCTAGTGAATTTTTAACATAAAAACCTTTAATAGTTTATTCAATTGATTAATTGATTGGTGTGTAAAGTCATCATTAGAAGTATTTCAGCTAGTATCAGGTCATGAACAATTTATTTGAAATAATCATTAAATAATCATATAAAAGTACATCACATCCATTTTAATTTCTTTACAAATGACGTGAACAAAATTGTATGAATTTAAATTCAAATTTCCTTTTCATTCAAAATGATCCATAAAAAACTGGAAAATTTTAATTCAAAATGTAATGCCAAAATACTGACAGGTACAACCAGGTATATACATTATTACAATAATAATTTAAATATATATATACTATAATAACTTTATATAATAGTTATATATTTACATACATAACATAGAACAGTCAACAAGAAGAGTTAGAAGATACCAAAGGGAGGTAATCAGAATCCGTATATTGAAGAAGAACAGACAACACAATGACCAAAAGATAAAAGACAAAAGGACAAACAACAATCTATAAAACATACACAGAAAACTAAGGATCGCGTAACATGAACTCCACAAAAAACAGGGGGTGAACTCAGGTGCTCCGGAAGGGTAAGGCAGTTCCTGCTCAACAATTTCATTCCTATTAAACTGACTGAAGGAAGACAATTAGTTTGACTTTTAAAAGAGGTAGTCAAACCTGTATCAAGATGTCATTTTGGGACAAAGAAAAAGTGTTTTTTTAAGACAGGTGACCTCTTAAAAGAGGTTCAATTCATATAAAATTGTCTGATAGCAAAAAAAAAAGGTGACTTTTAAATATGGGCAACTGCTTAATAGAGGTGACCAAATGAGCAAGATTAACTGTATGTGCAATCATTGTTGAACTGTTATAAAATAACGCCATAGTCTGAAATTATCATCGAAGTCTACACAAGATAATAAACAGAACTATAAAAGAGAGATTACATGATCACATTTTCCCTTCAAATTCACTTCAAACTTTTTTTGTCCACTTGTTTCAAAACACAAATTTAACAGTATAAATATAGATTCTCCTTCAGTTGCCCGTGGGTTACGCTATTTCTCCACTCTAGAGAGTTAACACTTAATTTAACTCTCGAAATATCGTAACCCACATGGGCAACTGAAGGAGAATTTGTTTCTCCCATTATTTAACACAAATTTTATTTCAAAATCCTTTCAATTACCGATTTGACAACATGCGGGGAAAGGCACGAGATATTTTAATCCTCTAGAGGATTACAGATTTTTCCACCACTGGTTCAGCAGAGTTAAAACGCCGTAATAATGGGAGAAACACCTATCTAACTCCCTTCTAATATTTGATGGACTGATCAAACAAGTATGAGGACGTTCTTACACGATCAAACAAGTATGAGGACGTTCTTACACGATCAAACAAGTATGAGGACGTTCT